>PVJO010002160.1:0-150543 GCA_004026905.1 Hystrix cristata | reverse complement strand
TTTGCAGGCTTTGTCCGGCTGCGGGGGCCTCTCTCTCACCTGGCTGGCTGGCTGCAAAGTCCAAAGCTGGCGGTTACCAAGCACCTCCCCTCCCCCTTCGTGTGTCCAGGGCGGGAGGGGGAAATCTCTCTGTCGCCTGGCAACGGATGTCGCAGGGCGGGCTCACTTTGCAGGCTTTGTCCGGCTGCGGGGGCCTCTCTCTCACCTCCATTTTGTCTATATTTTTGCTCTTGCTCCAAGTCAGAAATGACAGTCAGCCCAAGGCCTTAAATTTTATTATTTTGAGACACACACTAGATAATGGAAGTTTGTGACTAAGTTTACAAGGTCCACTTGGGAAAGAAAGAAACTTCAATAGAAAATTTCAAGGCAAACCATGGTAATAGTTCAGAACTCAATTTTCCAATATTCCAAGTACTGATGGCAGACCACTGAAGATTTTAAACAAAGATCTATCCACAAGAAGGACCATGTCTTTTAGATGTCCAGGCTCCACATTTAAAAAGGGAAATTCTGCTTACAAAAGTATAGTAAAGCTTGTAGGTTTAAGATGTATTTGATCAAAAGAAAGGATAGCATGCACAAGGCCCTGGGTTCAATCCCCAGTACCACACAAAAAGAGGAAAGAGTCTATGTTAAACCATAAGGATGCTAACATAAAGCTGCAACAAAAATATTTACAGCAGAATAATCCGCTTATTTTTCTTATCCTACCCACAAATAAATATACAAGAACAGGAAAGAGGGGTCTCTCCTCTAAGAGCCTTAGCTGGGTAACTTAGGTTTCTCTCTCTCCAGCCTGACGTCAATATTTTCCTCTATTTGTTCCTTGCTCTTAGAAGCCACTCTCACTTCTTCTCTTCCTCCTCTAGCTCTTCCTCCTCCTTCTCCTCTTTTTCTTAGTTTTCTTCATTAATTCTCTGGCTCGCTCTCTCTCAGTCTCTTTCCAACTCTCCTCTTTCTTTCCCTTTGGCATCAGAAGGGCTGAATGAACATTATAAGGAAGGCGTATGCTGAGAAAACGCACTGGGAAGAACCCTTGAGCTGACCTTTGAGAAAGTTTAATGGGTTTCACTGCCATCTGGAGAGTGGAAGTTCCACAGATTCTTAGAGCCCAGACATTCTTATTTTCTGCAAGCTCAGTTGGAATCTAGAAGTTGAGGGAATTACTAACCTCTTTGGCATTGGATTGAGTGTAGCAGAGAGCTCGGAGACAGAAACCACGGCGTCCTGGCGGGCTGAAGTCAAGGTTCTGAGGAGAGACTCCTGGAAGGCCTAGTTGAAGAAACCGTGCACGAAGTTTCTCGCAGGACTGAAGAAGGAGACTTCTCAGAAGGCACAGCCCTTCCCAGGGTGATGAAGAGGTCATGCCTACATGCCTAACCTTTTTTTAAAAAATGAACAATCATGAAAAGACTGCAGCATTCTGAGAACGAATATTTGTTTCATTTCTACTAGTTTATCTTAGTTCACTGAAAAGAAAGTTTTGTATTCTGACCTGTTTGTTTCTTCTCTGTAAGAATCTTTTTGTTCTGTCTTGTACTCCAAGTAACTATTTTGAAGATAATGATACACAGTGTATGAACTATTGTGATTGTCTCATTGTTTTGTTATGAAATTTTGTTTTATTTTCATAAAATAAAAAAAGATGATAATCTCTCTGGTAATGTTAAGACAGTCACACATACATTTACAATTTGGTTCATTGTTAACCTTCTCTTTTTGCAGCAATCTCTTGCTGCTTTGTTTTGTCAGGAAGAGTCCTCGATGGGCAAGGACAGGATGCAGCCTTCCAGTGAAAATAAGAGGCTCCATGCTTTAGAGGAGACTTGAGCACTCCATAACAAATATGAAAAACAAAGCCCATGCTTTTGTAGCATGTGCAATTTTTAAAGTTATTGCATGAACATGCTTTTGGGTGGCAAACTTGATTCTGACCTGAGTGACTTAAAATGTGACTTTTGCGAATGTGGCTGCAAGTAGAGGCCATTGCTGACAAAGTGGAAAATGACAGAACTAACCAAAGGCACCATATTGATGCGCAAAACCTGTTTCTACTTGTATTCCTCTTCCAAATGTAAATCACTAGAATGGTTTCACAGAACATTCTGCAACCCCATTATGGGATGTGCGAATGCGTTGACTGCACCGTAACTTCTATGAACATCTTTTTAATGCCCAATTATGATCAGTCTGATCAGTACGATGCCCAAAAGAACAGTAATCCTGGAAAAAATGTGCTTAATCACTGAAACGACAAAATGAACCACGAGGGTCCTTAGTAAAATCGTTGCTAAAAACTTGGGTTTCGTACTGCATTTTATTTTACTTTTGGCAGCTCAAAGAGTTGTATTACAAGTATGGACGACTGACATGGAATACAAATTGGTTCCAACGCAATCGCCCAGTCTTCCTGTACTTGCTTCTGTTGTACTGCCTGTCTCCCTTGACATGCTTTATATCATCTTGAAAGGTTGCAGGAAAAATAATTTTTAAAATAAAATCATTGTGGACGTTCACTATTTAAAAGTAGAAATTTTGTATGCTAATAGAAGTTTTCAAAGTGATGATTTTGCAAATTACATATTGTCTGTGGCTACTTCCTTTCTACAACAGCAGACTCCAACAGTTGTGACAAAGACTAAACGTTCCTCAAAGCTCAAAATACCTGCTATCTGGTCCTTCCACACAAAAAGTTTGCTGACCCTGGTATGTAATACCTCAATTAAAAAAATCTCACTTTGTATGCTTCTGAAAGTCAGAGAGTGTGTGTATTCTCTCTTATTAAATTCACATAGACCTGTGGACAGAGAAGCATTGTGTCATCTACAGCACTATGCAGGTGTTGACCAGAAGGCTGATAAAGGGGGTGGATATAATTATCTTGCTATTTCTTGAAGAAAAAAATCATCTGTTCCAAGTCCCATTTAAAGAAAAATATGACTCTTTTGTAACTACATAACAATTCACACCAATCACAGTAACTGTCTTCCAACCAAAATGGACTCCCATCCATATCCTCTCTCTCTCTTTCTCACACGCACACACACACATGCACACAAGCACACACACTCCACAATTTTCCATGCTTTTCTAGTGGACCCCATCCATTCATTCAGAAAATATTTACTGAACACCTACTAGATTTCAGGCACTATGCTGATCCCTGAGAAGGCAAAGCAGAGTAACACATGGCCTCTGCCCTCACCCAGCTTGCAGCTGACCGCAATAGACATGTAATAAATGATTACAATCACATGCAGTAATTGCCAATAAGAGAAATACCTATAAAGTACTAAAATGGTTTGATGGCCAAGTGGAGAGAGTGAGCAGAAGAAGAAGTTTAAGTAGAATTCACAGAGGAATTTGGTTTGGGCTTTGAAGTTTGAGTAGGAGTTGTTTACAGCAAAGAATAGAAAATGGGGGATTTTAAGCATCGGGAACAGCAGACAACAAAGTGAGACAAAGGGCAGATCCTGGGATTTGCACATGTATGTGCTGGAGTCCAGGGGAAGCAGAGAAATGCAAAGATATAGGTTGGAGAAAGAGAGCTGAATTCAGCCCTGTGTCTTACTGAGGAGTCTGGGTTTTAGCTTGTAAAAGTAAGGGTTAAGGGCATTTCCTAAGCATAGAAATGACATGCTCCGTGTCCCGGTTTAAAATGATAACGTGGGCAGGGCGCCGAGAGGGAAGATCAGGAAGAAATAGACTGAAAGCAACAACTTGCTAGATTTATCAGTCTGTCCACCCACACCAATGTGCAGCCCTCTCTGGCAGCTTGAGCAAACAGAGCATCCGTAAATGGAAAATATCCCGGGGTCTGAGTGAACCGAGGCAAGAGTCCACGCGTTAGAAAATACAGAACAGTGATAGCATGCCAGTTTTACTTCCTAAGAGGCAAAATCCCTTCTCCTTTCTAGTGTTGCTTGTGTGTCTGAAAGTCTCCAGTACCCAGAGCGAGCCCGTGCAAATGGCAACAAAAGTACACAGAAATGCTACAGTTACCCAGCTTTTGTGCTTGTGGTCAAAAAAGAATGATGGCTCTGTTTCGAAGGCCAGAAACATCGATTATTACAATATCCTGATCACAGCCCAGACATCCCCAACTCCTGGAATGTTTGCTCCATACTCTCCCTTCAGAAATGCCTCCTCATTACAGAATTCTTGCAAAAGTGAAATAATTCCAGCTACTGTTTTTCCCATAAAAGGGACCACTGTGTTTCTGCTACTTTCCCCCAGCATGTTTCTGTAGGTGGTCATTTCAACAATAAAGGAAGTTCAAGGGTTCAAACTGATTTCCACTGTTACAGCCCAAAAATTTGAGGTTTTTTTCAAGGAAGTCTCCCCTGCTGAGCAATTATGCTTGAATTCAAGGCTGGCTCTTTCTTACCAAAGCTGTGGGGAGAGGAGGGCAGAGGGGAAAGGGGTAAGGAACTGGGGGAGGGAAGAGGAGAAGATAAGAGACTAAAGAAATCAGGGCACTCAATCAGAAGTAAATGGTTGCCTCCGGACATCTGATACCATGGAGACTTGGGAAGGCGGAGGAAAACGGAGTCTGGGGGATTGATTCATTCCCCACTCTTATTTTTGGCTACTTTTTACTCCCATGAATTGATGCACTTAGTGGGGAAATACCTGCGGGGGCTGTATGTAGAGTGGATCATGCCTCAGGGAGCATGTTCAGAGGTTTCTGGGAGAAGCCGGGTAGCGTCACAGAGTCCTCATAGAGAACAGTTGCTTGTTTTCTGTGCAGTCTTGTGATCAACGTACTGTTTGGTCATTTCCAGCAAGCTCTCCACCCCTCTGTAATGTCCCAAGACCTCCCCAGGGCAGAGCAGGGCACATCCAATCCCATGATGCACCCACCTCGGTGTTGCTAAGGGCAACAGAGAACTGCTTCACCAGTTTTTTCTTCTGCCTTTCTGTGCTGTTTCGAGCTCTAAGGAAGGGTTACTCCCAAGACCATGGTAAGCGCCTTGCTGGTCTGCCCTCCAATCTTTCCTTGGCCTCTACGTGTGAGTGTGTTTGCGTGTGTGTTGAGGTGGGGGGAGAGGCTCCGTTCCACGGAGCCTCTCCCTGTGTTGCTTATCCCAAAGTGGAATTCATCGACCCTACTGTTTCCAGAATAGATGCATAAAAACATCACAGGCTAGAAAAGTTCTTACTCCTTTTCCCTAAAACTGTGGGTGCCTCAGCCTCCCCAGGTCCCGTGGAGGGAGACCTGTCTCAAAATCTACTCAGGTGGTATTTCTTTGCTACTGCTAATGAGCATACTGCTACTAAGCTCCTAGAGAAAACAGACCAAAGCTAAGAAGAGGCATTCTGTAAAACGTAGCACCCAAGGATGACACCAAGAAGGGAAAATATTATGAAATAAACATCCAGAAGCCCACATATTTTAAAAAGCGAATGGCGCATGATTTTTGTCAGTGTCAATGATTCAAAAGGCTGATGTACCAGGCTAACAATGGGGAAGTCACATGGCAAGGGGCTTCGCGAATACCCAGCTGCACCTTGGAGCCTGGCACTCCCCCCTCAGGTGAGGTTCACGCCTGCCTTCGCTCTCCGCTGCCTGTTACTAGGGATTTGCTCTTTTCACAGAGGAGGCGAATAAGGTGAAGAGAATGTAGCTAGTGCTGTGGGGATGCTGCAACCTAATGCCTGGACGGCAAGAAGGGCCAACAATTCTTTTCCTGCCACTGTCTAGATCATTACCCCTAAGCAAGCAAACGCTCAGAAGTATCCTGGGTCGAGGGCCAATGGCATTTCTGGGCCTGCAATTTAGATGTGGGGTGCTTCTGAAGGAAATAAGCAGGTTGAGTTTTTTTCTAATATGAGGATGCTTCCTCAGGCTTCCCAGGTCAAGATGTACCTTACTATATTTATTTGTTGAGATTTTGTGAAGATGAGCTCCCTCCTGTGATGAAGGGGCTGTTCTGCTTCTTACGGCTTTTGAGGGTTTTTGAAGCCGTTCCTCAAAAAGGTCTGTAATGACTTTGGAGGCAGAGCTGATGTGCTTCGTGCCACATTACAAAGCTAAGATGGTATCTACTATGTTTGAGAGCAGGGAGAAGTAAAATACTTCTTCTCATAAAGAGATGAAGTTTGTAAAATGTATTTGAAAAAATAAAACACCCTTACCTAGAAATAAAATATAAACAACATCTTCATTTTTTAAATTTGACTTTCCAAACTCATATGGCCTGCTGTGATTTAGTTAACTGCAAATCATCCTTCTAATTTAAATTCTTCCTATTTAGGAAAGATCAGTAATTTCTTTGGAAAAAATAAAAAGGAAAAATATGTTTAGCCCGAGTTTAGAAGGTACAGCTACAGCCTGTATCGCTGTAAAACAGACCTTCCCAAATACCAGGCAGGACCAGGTTACAAAACACCAAAGCTCTTGTCTGGTGTCTTCCTCCTCCAAGGCAAAGCCCCAGGACACTGATTTAGCATGACTCCAAAGTATGAGAGTAAACTTTTTCTATGTTTATCCACTTCTGTTGGTCCAACTTTTGAAACTGTCTATCATTTCAACCTTTCCAGTGTAAAAGGATTAATGGAGTGATAAGTTCCCTGAGGACAAACAGGTGAGCAGATGGTACAAGGCAGATTTATCATCCCAATAAATCCACTTTTCAAAACAGTCTTCTCATTTGGAAAAGCATAGTTCTCTATTTCTGGGCAAATAACCAGAGCTTTTTTCCCCCTCTGGGAAGAAAGAGAAGTATTTTGAATAGAGTCTGAAAAGATTAATCAATCTGACGAAGCCCGTGGTTTCATTTCAATTAATGCCTAGTTTAAAACTGCTGAATGACATCAAGAGAGAATGACTCATAACAAAAGTGAGTTGCATAGCCCACATTTTAAAAAGATCCATGTAAACAGCACCATCATCATGGAAGAGCGTTAATTAAGCAACCCATATGATCATGATGCAATGAACTTGAGAGGAGAAAAGACAACGATGACGACATTGCCTAAATTTTAGTTGGATAAGGTAGTCACATTCCAGACACAATCAGAATACTTATTTAGAAAATGGAGCATATTTATTTAGCATAGGCCAAAATTACACATACAGGAACAGTTACTTCTCGTTCTCGTATATGTGTGTGTACAAGCACATGTATGAATCTGCTGGACGACAGAATAGGTAAAACTCTTGAAGTCATAGGTGCTGGCAAGGACTTTCTGGACAGAACCAATGGCCCAAGAAATAATACCAAGAATGGCCCAAGAAATAATACCAAGAATCAACAAATAGTATCATACCAAATTAAAAAACTTCTGCACAGCAAAGGAAACAACCAACAGAGTGAAGAGACAACCTACAGAATGAGGAAAAAATTGCCAGTTATTCCTCTGACAGAGGACTAATACCTAGAATATATGAAGAACCCGAAAAACTAGACTCCTCAAAATAAAAAAGCCCAAGCAAAAAATGGGCAACCAAAATGAATAGATACTTCTCAGAAGAAATACAGATGGTCAATAAATACAAGAACTGCTGTTCGATATCTCTGGGCATTAGAGATGCAAATTGAAACAACACCAGGAGGCCATCTTGCTCCAGAAAGAATGGCTATCATCAAGTAATCAAATAATAACAAATGCTGGTGAGGCTGTGGGAAAAAAATAACCATTCTACACTGTTGGCGGGAATGTAAACTAGTACAACCACTATGGAGATCAGTACAGAGATGCCTCAAAAAACCAAAAATTGAAATTCCATTTGACCCAGCTATTCCCCTTCTAGGTATCTTCCCAAAAGAGCTAAAGACATCATATTACAGTGATCCATGCATACCCATGTTTATAGCTGCACAATTCATAATAAATAAATCTTGGAAATGGCCTATATGTCCATCAACAGATGAATGGATAAATAAAATGCAGTATCCACACACTATGGAGTACTACTCTGCCATAAAGATAAACTCGAGTTATCTGTAGGAAAATGGATGCACCTTGAGACCATAATGTTAAGCAAAATAAATCAGACACACATGCTTAAATAACACATGGCTTCACCTATATGAGAAACCCAAATTATACATAAAGAGCAAAATAAAAGATAGATAACAGGAAGAAGAAATGGAGGGGGGAGGCAGAGGGGATGGAAAAAAGAAGAAAAAATGGAAATAGAGTTTTTGTAAATGGGCAGGGGACCAGAAGTTGGAAGAAGCAGGGAGGGATGTGAAAGGTAGAGGAGAGAAAAAGAATTAAGATGTTTTAGATATGTATACCAACTCTCTGTGACAAATGTTACTAATAAAAAAAGAGAAAAAAATCAAGCACGTGTGTATGTACATGCACGTGTTAAACATACAGGCATTCACATTTTAACTAGGTGCTGCATATAAATTGTTTTTCAATTAGGCCATAGTTTAAAAGCTTAATAGTTAAAATCAGAGGTTAACAAACTTCAACCCACAAGTCAAACTGGCCCACCACATGTTTCTGCAAATAAAACTCTATTGGAACACAGCCACCTTTGCTCATTTACATACTGTCTTCTGGCTGCTTTCCCACTCAATGACAAAGTTGAACAGAGGTGACAGAGACTTTATGACCTACAAAGCTTATAATGTTTTTACTACCTGGGTCTTGACAGAAAATAGTTTGCCCATTTTTAAAACAACGGATACCTCCTAACTCACAAGTAAGTCGGCATGAATGTATTGTTCAGATTTCATACAACATGCTCTAGACCTTTTCCCCCTAAAACTATTGGAAAGTGATGCTACATATCAAGACACAATGAGAATTCAGATAAAAGGAAATTTTGAGACTCAGTATAATTACTACCCTTGTTTTGAATCTTAATCTCTTTGGAAACATTTTTGAGCTATGCGCTTAATGTAAAATAATACATATATAGTATTTTACTTTATATAGTATGTTATAAAGACATTATTTCAGTATATAAATGCCATCGAAATGGAGCCATACAATGGTACTTATCTATATTTTAAGAGCTTCCTATATGCGCAAGATTTTCTCGCTATTGCATATGAATAGATACACTTAACATCATAACTACATTTATCATCACTCATGATCATTTCATTCCATGTACTGCAAACTTCCAGGAGATACAGAATATAACAACCAAGGCAGCTGAACATTCATTCGAATTCTCTTGTTCCAAAAGTATAAAGTTACCCAGAATTTCAATTCCACTGTGAAAGACATCTGCCCTGGGTGTAACAACCACTAACTCCTTACACAACAGATTATTTTATTTCCAAAAAATTACTTGTTCTTGTTCCTCACGTAGAAAAAAGAAAATTGTGTTTTAAAGTACATTTGGAGTAAATGCAAATATGGGGTGGAGCATCAGGGAGAAGAAAATGTTACAGAATATAGTTACCCGTTTTTCTGGACTACCTGGATATATTTAAAGGAATATTCCATTTTCCCCTCTAAATTTAATAATTCTGATTTCGTTTCTCACACAGAACTTGTTAATTATTCCCAGGTGATATGAAATTACTTTCTTTTTAAAATATGTCAATGTAAGGTCTTTTACTATTCGAGGCTAAGGACCGAGCATAATACATATCATTACTGTCATCTTCTGCCAAACCCACACCCTGAAGGTAACACAGATAGTGATGAAGTGCTGTAAGGGAGCAACAACTGGGTTATAGTGTATGTAGATGCAAGCTGTCACTCATGATTTGGATCAAGGGTACATGACCTCATTCCATGGCTAGTCCACCTAGAGCAAATATAGTTTATTGGCGCCAGGAGGCCTCATTATGATCTGGCATTCAAAGCAGCCCATTCCTCTTACCAAAGTACATGTCTTAACTTGCCTTACAAAGAAAAATGATAGCTATGTGAAAAGTCCATATTACTCGTCTTCATTTTATTGATAATATCTTCAAGGTAGTAGAAAGAAAATATATTGCCCAGGGATTGCCAACCCATTATGGAACTAGTTGGCATATTAAAAAGATTACGAAAAATGAATAAGGGAAAATCATTCCTTGAAATCTCATTGGAAACTCTGGCTTTGGGATAACAGTTTTCTGATACTTGACCAAAACTGTCACCTCCTGGGAAAAGTTTAACCTGCTATTGCTTAATTTAGGATTCCAAAATATTCTTAAGGTATTGGAAGTCCCTTGCAATTATCATCTTTCTTTATAGGAGGATGTACCCACACCCACAACACACTGCTTTCTAAATTTGATACCAAGACAAGATGGTGTGTTGGATCCTTTTAAAGTACGCAGAATGGGCCCTTTAAGAAAAATTGGAAGATACAGCCCTAGAGGCAAACGTTTTCTTTGACTAAATGATAGTATTTTTGCATTTTGCTGCAAAAGCAAACTTGAGGAACAAGGAAGAGATGTGATATAGTGTGTAAAATGGGAGAAATATATAAGTTCCTAACATCTGTTCATGGACTTATTTGAGTTTTTCAGGCAAGTTCCACTGTAAATCATTTAAACAAAGGCCGCCATTTCAAAATCAATGGAAGTGAAGGCCTGTGTATTGGGAAAGCCAGGGAAGGGAAAAGAAAGTTATGAGGAGGAACATGGATTTCCTTACTCACTGGTAGTCCATAATCTGTTAAAAGAAAATATGGAGAGGAGAGTTCCTGTCAGAAAGGTCAGTCTGGTCTCCTTTCCCTGATGTTGCTAAAAGCCTGTTCGACCTTTATCTGGGCAGATAATGAACTCGTTATTATCTCAAAGGAAGGTCCTGACTCTTTCTACATGCCCCACCATCAACTCACCATGCTTAATTCAATCTGTGTTTATGCAGCTCAGATGTAATCCCATCGGATTTAGCCATCCCCTTTCCAGACAGCGATACTGTTGCTGACATGAGGCTGGTATCATTCTCAGGAAGGATGGTGAGAAAGCTTTATCATTACAAGGAGACCACCCTCAGACATAGCCATTTTTAAAAATGTTTTGGCATGTTTGGGGGGTTTTCATTTCTCTGTGGATCTGAGATAAGCCACCTGGAGAGCTTTTGTTTCTTTGAGGCTATTGTTATTTATACTGCATGGACACTTGAAAAGCAACGCTCAGGATCTCAGTGGAAAAATGGTTTCATTCTCTGAATCTCATTCTAAGCGCAGAACTACTCAGCTAGGCAAGAAATCCTAGACGTTGGAGCTGTTTCGCAAGCAGTCCTTTTTTTTTTAAAAAAAGCATTGAGTAAACAAAACTCTCATTTGCATCACAATTTTTGCTCAAGTTTTATCCATGTTTGCCTAGGCTCCTCATTACCCCATTATAATAATAATCAGTGTTAGAAACCGAAGGACTAAAATGTATTATATTGGGAAAGGGAAGAAAATGTCCAAATGGGAACAAGGGAGGGGGAGGGGGAAGAACAGAGGGACAGGAGAAATAAGAAATGGAAAGAAAACATGGAAACAAAGCTTTTGTAAATAAGGAGGGAGGAGGAGGTGAAGGGAAGGGTGGGGAATGGGGAAAAAAAGAAGCAACAAGATATATCATGTACAGGTACAAATCCCATATGATGAATGCTATCACTATGTACATCTAAAATGTACCATTAAAATAAAATTCAAAATAACAATAATAATCAGTGTTGTTTGCCAAAGGAAAGGTTTAGCTTTCCTCATTTTAGTAAGATTGCTTCATCTACCTCTTTGAGGTTGGATGTAGCCATGTGACTTGCTTTAGCCAATGAAGGATGCACCGGAAGTGGTATGTGGCACTAGTGATATGTGACAGATGAAAACCTTGAGAGCCAGTGTGCAATTCAACCATGTTCTGCTTGGTGATGCATGTATCAAAATGAAGCCACCATCAACATGGAAACCAGAACAATTACAACTAGCACAGCTCTCCTGTTAAGAACCCCTAGATGTGTAGTGTAGGACAAAAAGAAATGTTTGTTATATGGAGATCCTGGAATTTGGGATATGCCTATGAACCACAGCATAACCCAGCTTATCCTGACTTTCCTATCCCACCTTGTTTTACTATTGCACCCTATCTCCAAAATGTGAGCACATTTCTACAACAGACATACTCAAGAGAATTCCAGTGGGCTCATGGGAACAGCAAACAAAAAACTAACAGACAGACACAAATATATTCCCATAGTGGAAGAAAAAGACAAGGGCACAGTAAACATATGTTTGATCAATTGTGGATTTTCATTAAGTGCTGTTATTTGACTCCTTGGAGACTTTTCACACGTGGTACTATGCTTATCTTTTTCTTGATCAGGGAACACCAGATGTTACAGTGAACAACAAGGGCACTGTATTATGAACTGAGGGTTTATGTTCCTCCACCATTTATACGCTGATGCCCTAACACCCAGTGTGGCCATATTTAGAAATGGAGGTCTGTGAAGTAATTAAGGTTACCAGAGGTGGTGAAGGCAGAGCCCCGATTCGATTGGGTTACTGTCCTTATAAGGAGAGACACCAGAAAGCTCCCCTCCTCATCGCCTTTCTCTAGCTCCCATGCCAAGATGAAGTAAGAGTGAAATTTCCTACAAAACAGGCAAAAGGTTCTTACCAAAAACCAAATTGGCTGGAACCTTGATCTTAGACTTCCTGCCCTCAGAACCATGAGAAATAAATTTCGGTTGTTTAAGCCACCCAGTCTATGAGATCAGTCAAATGAACATGTGACAAGCTGGTGATTACTTCAAAGAAATTTCTCTCAGAACTAAGATACTAGAATAAAAAAAAAAGAGCTCATCCAAAGAAAAGAGACAGGACAGGTTGGAATGAGAGATTTGAACAATACTTGACAGATGTTAGCTGTTCTGTGGGAACTCAATGACTATGCATTGCGTACCAGGAACTGGGTGTGATACTGGGACCACAAAGTCAAATGACACTTGGGCCCCAACTCCGAGTGAACGCATTGCTTCATACCACAAACACTGACAGAGCACCTACCACGGGCTCGTAAGCATCATGCTGAGAGCTGAACCCGGCAATATATTATTATTGACCGTCTGATCATTCTTTGTAGAAGTGCATGTGCCGTTCAATTATAAGGTGAATGAATAACCAAGGGGTTGGACTGGAGGAGACAAATGTTCCGTGGTCCCTTGATCACGTGCAGCACTGCTGCCTTCGGATTGTTGCTCTCTTCTCCCTGAGCTGCTCTCAAGTCTAGCTGACTTACTCCAGAAGACCTCCTGAGGTGTCTGGCAAACAGCAGGCGCTCACTAAAGACAAACCAGTAATGGCAACATCTTCAGTTCCATCATGTAAACGTCTGGCTCAAATAAAAAGTCATATGATCTCACGCATACCTTTTTTTAATTTTATTTACCAAGAACACGTATTGGTACATTGTATACATAATGATCCCATTCAATGTAGTTGCATGCATATCTTAATATGCAATTCAAAGTGAGAAGTCAGTGCACACATAGCACGGCAGCTGACTCAGCACACCACTCAGCTGTCATGAATAGTAACAGAAGCAGGTTTGAATTCTTACCTGAACACTGGCAAAATAATCTTTCCAAAAAGAAACATTAGTACTCCTCAGAAAGAACGTGGTTTTCAGAGCCTTTCCTAAAATTATATAGATCAAGTATCATTTCCGCACATCATTTTCACTCAAGGGACCTTAGACCAGATCATAAAAGACCCACAACTTCTCTGTTGAAGAAAAACTGCATTATCTTCCTGTTAAGAAGTAGCACAAATTCCACTCAACTTGTCTAGGCGTTTTATGACCATTAGAGAAAGTGAGAGACTGGAGAAAGGCTCCGAGATATGGTTTATAGGCCTGAGAGGGGAGATCAAAAACAGAAAACACAAAAGAGTGTTAAAAAACAACACTCTGACACCAGAAGAGGAAACTACATTCTCCCCATAACTCTGGATTTACTGCATTAATCTTTTAATACAGAAAGGGATTTGCTGAGACAGATACCAACATAGATACTATTAGATGTCAGTCATGCTCTGCTTCTGCAAAAACAATGCATGAGAGATGATGCCAGCAATGTGGGTTTCCCAGGAACACCTGACCTGGGCGGGGTGGGGAGAAAGGAAAGTTTAGGAACTCACATCACCCAGTCTTTCCTCCACAAGGACACTTGCTTTGTGCTGGTGGGGTTTTGATGCCAGAAATCCCGTTTGAGGCTGTGGAGAGTAAGGAACTTACCCTGACCTCTTTTGCACCTCGCTACAGCCTCCCACGCCCCAGTCAACCTTTAACATCTCCTTCTCCCTCTGTAATGGCAAAAGCCAGAAGCCAGACGATGGACTGGGGAAACTATAGCCTTTGTCTTTAATTAGGTAGCATGGCAAGGTAGCGTGGGCTTTCTGTCTGGGTGAGGTTGGGAGAGTGTGTGTTAAGGGATCCTGGGAATGCAACATTAGCGCTTGGTAGCAGTAGTGAGGAACACACAGACATCGTTACAATGGCCTAGTGTCGTGAGGTTTTGTTTTGTTTTAACGGAAAAGAGGGCCATGGTGTAACCCCATGTAGACACCACTGTAATTAAGAGAGACGTAGGGTACTGCAGCTTGGGAAAGGCTTTAGCCAGCTTCGGTTTTCTCTGCTAACACTGGGAGGACACAGCTTGCAGAGACATAAACACGGGGAAGGATTTGGGGCAGCTTCTTGCAGACCCGCTTGTTTAGACAGGAAAATAAACTCCCAGCATGGAGAGGTAAGGTCAGTCATGAGACATATTTTCCAACCTCACTGATTGCAATCGAAGAGGGAATTCTTTGGGAAACAGCTTACAGATTCAAGGAGAGGGGCTCGGGGTGGAAATGGCAAGAGAGGAAGAGCAGCCACGTGGTCTTGGGAAAGTCAGCTGAGCTGCTTCGGCCTCAGTTTTCTCATCTGTAAAGCTGACATAATAACTCTTAGCTTTCTTACCTCACCGTGTTGTTGTGAGACTAAAATGAGATAAGGTGTGGGAAAGTGCTTTTGAAAATTGGAAACAGCCACCCACAGGTAAGGAGTTATTACGTCCTGGCTCATCCAGAAATTGAGTCTCTGGAAGCAAATTTCCAAACTAAATTGCTTCTCAGTGGCAGCTCTCAACATGTGGTTCTTTTGCTTCTGCCTACCCACGTGAGGAATGAGTTTTCTGCCACCTATAGGGTCCCAGGGGCAGGGGAGAAGCCTCGGCCAGGGTGGGGGGGGCTTCATTTTGAGAGGGCCTGGCCTCTGGGATGCTCTGACTGTGGGACAAGAGAGTGGACACAGCACATGCCTACACAACTTGCTCCCCCTGGGCAGGAGAGCGGCAGGCAATGAGTGTGTGCACCAGTGTGTCACCACTACTGTCTTCCACCTAGGACCAGTGTGAAAAGAGCTGACACCATCACTCTGCAAAATCAAAGAAGCCACCCTTGCTTCCTCGTTTCTGTTACCTCTTCCTTTGTCCCCTCCAAGAAAAGAAATATAAGTATTAATAAAAATGTCTTTCGCTGGAGGATTTGGAGGGTAGCCCCTAACTGTGTGATGTCAGACTCCTAGATGGCACTGCTCTTTCTTCCGATGCTTTGTGTAACCTTTCCAAGGTCCACAAAATCCTGCACTGCCCTGAACTTTTTCTCTATAATCCGTCCTCATATGCCTCTCCTGAAGATTAAATTGAATCACCTCCGAATCCCAGTGGAGTCTAAAATACCATGTTCATTCATTCAACAAATATCTACCCAGCAACTACATCATGCTGGGCAAGCACTGGTGTGCAGAGATCAGCTACTTCCTCATCAAGCCTACTCATAGCTGGATAACATTTTCCAGAATCCGCTGCAATTATATGTGGTCACGTGACTGAGCTCTGGCCAATGGATTTGGATGGAAATTAAGTACACAGCTTTGAGGTATGGTTCACCCAAAACTGGCCTATGTGCATCTCCATTTTCTTATCCAAACTGCCCATCAGATGCAGACTTGGAAAGGGAGCACAGCCCTAAGAGATGACAGAACTACAAAATGAAAAAGGAGCCTAGATTACTGAATAGCCAAGTGAAAGGCCATCTACTGAACACCCACGCTGAACTGTCATGTGGGCAAGAAGTAAAATTTCTGTTGCAGTCATCCCGAGATGTCTGGGGCTCTTTATTACAGAAAGTAGCCTACCTTGACTCTACAGTTGGGAGTACAATTAGGGATATGACATGGTCCCTTCTCCCAGGAAATCCTCAGTTTCCTGGGGGAGCACAAAAATAAACAGGTAATAACCACAGAGTGAGATAACTGTCATGACTAGAGAGTGTTGTAGGCAACTAGGTTTAGTCAGGAAGGTCCCCAGGAGAAAAGGGTGTCGCGGTCAGAAGCAGAGCAAGCTGTAGGAGGAGCTAGAGAGAGTGCCTGGCATAAAAGAGGAAGCAGAAGGATCTTAGAAGCGAGGTTGTGGCAATGAGTCGAGGAAGCCAGAAGGAGAGAGGAGGCTGGAGAGAGGCTGGGCCCAGGTTTATATGGTTCTGCAAACCAGTTTGTTTAGATGTTGTCATAAGAGTAACGGGAAGCTGGGAAGAATGTGGAGCAAGAATTCTACCTTGCAAAGTTCCCCCTGCAGGAGTATAAAGAATAGGTTGGGGAAGAGCGAGATGAGACCAACATGGCTACCCACTGAAAATGTCTTGCAGGCACCCACAGAGGGCCTCAGATGCTTAGGCACTGACACCAGTCTGGACCTTACTGATACAACTCTCCTCCACACCTTGCCTATTGTTTTTGGACTCTTGGCCTACTTTGGGTACAATCTCTTCTCCCTGACCCTGGTATTCCCTCCTGCCTGATTTATATCCCTCTTTCTGCCAACCTGTCCTCAAGGTCCCAATGTGCCTTTCAGCAAGCCCACGGGGAATCACGACACAAAGGAAGAGGCTGTAGTACTCCATTTTACCCTCACCATCAACAATGCTCATTAAACACCTATCGAGCCCTATACTCAGAGACAAGTACCTTTGGAAATAAGAACAAGGCAGGGAGGTGATTTTACTACAAAATTAACAATCAGACACAGTCTGTCCAAAAGACAGGCAACAGTTCTCTAGAAGGGCAGGCACAATCATTGTAGAAATGTCACAAAAATAGCCACACCTGTCAAGGCAGCCCTGGACACTTACGAAAAAGGTAACTAGGGGAAGGGGTGTCAATCTGAGGAATCCATCAGGAGATCTGGTTCCCGAGTAGAACTCAGGCCCCTGGGCCACAAAGGAGCAGATGTGGCCAGGAGTGAAGGATACTGGGAGAGACGGAGCCAAGAAGAAAAAGATCAAGAAGGGCCCGGGGCAGATTTCTATTTAAAGCACAACCTTAAAAGGAGACAGATTCTTATTTTTATTCAACCTATGTCAGAGTAAAAAGAAATAGTTTATTTCCCACATTCATCTCTTGATCACCTTTGAATGACAATGTGGACAGCCTGGCTGCATTTCTCATTCTGCAGGTGAGATGTTAAAGTATTCAGGGTTGTCCTAGTCTTTATTTCCATCCCCAGGAATTACTAATGGAGTCTAGGCTACATTCACCAGCAGGAACGTGCCCCGTAGCAGGATTTTTAACCTGGAAAAGTTCCACCCAGAACACTGGGAGAAAATGACCCAGTCTTGCTCTCAACGCTGACCACAAGCACATGCCACTTCAAGCTGGGCCAGAGCCTGAAATCCTTTCTCCTTGTCCTTGGTCAGCCCTTGTGACAGAGACTGGCTGGCTCTTCAGCAAACCTGCTTCTCTCTCCCTCATGGGTACATAATTTAGCTGTCTGTGCCAATCTCCCCACAGTTAGGTGCGGCTGTATGACTGAGTTCTGCCCAGCAGAATGAATGGAAAGGAAACAAGGCACCTCCAGGCCTGTACAATGATACTCACCCATGCTCAATCCTCACTCTTTCTCCATCCAACAGCTGAGTGGAGAGGATGCCAAAAACTAAAAAGATGGCAGGAACAAAAGATAGAAAGAAAGTGAGCCCTCAATTTGCTCGTTGAAGGAGAACTGCTGAAAATGGTCACATGACTAGGATCAGAAAATTGCACGAGAAAAATAAAATTGTCTTGTGTTCCACCACTGAAAGGTGGAAGCTGTTACAGCGGCTCACCTAACCTGGCTGACGCAGCTGTCTCCCGTTCCAAATCTTCACCATCTTCCCATGTCTCCTACTCCCGCCTCGTCCCGCAGAGGACCTCACCTATTTTTTAACAGCTTTCTTGAGATATAAATTACACAATAAAATTCACCCTTGAAGTTGCACGACTCAGTGGCTTTTACTATATTCAGAGTTGTGCAACCATCACCACTATCCAATTTTAGAATATTTTCATTGACCCTAAAAGAAACCCTACACTAATAAGCAATCATTTTTCATTTTTTCTTTCCCCCAGCACTAGGCAACCACTAATTTTCTGTCTCTATAAATCTGCCTGTCCCATATATGTCAAGTCATTAGGATGACACGGTATGTGTTTTTGTGTGACTGGCTTCTTTTGCTTAGCGTGTTTTCAAGGTTCATCCACGTTGTAGCATGTATCAATAATTTTCACTTCCTTCTATCACCTTTTTATCGACAGATAATACTGCATTGCATGGATATACCGCCTTTTCTTTAACCATTCATCAGCTAATGGACATTTGGGCTATCCTGACATTTTGACTACTGTGAATAATATTGTATGCCCATCAATGTACACGTTTTTATGTGAGCGTGTCTTTTGATTTCTTGGGCATATACTTAGAAGTAAAATTCTAGGGTATATAATAATTCTATGTTTAACATCTTGAGGAGCTGCCAAATTGTTTTTCAAAGTAGCTGCGCCATTTTACATTCCTACCAGCAATGGAGGAAGGCTCTAATTTCGCCACATCCTCACTAACACTTTTATTGTCTTTCTTTTTATTTTTTCCCTCCTAAGGGATATAAAGTGGTATCTCACTGTGGTTTGAGTTTGCATTGTCCTAATGACTAATGATCTGGAGAATTTTTTCATCTATTTGTGGTCACTTTTAGGTATTCTGGGGGAATAGTTTATTTAAATCTTTTGTTCATTTAAAAAGTAGGTTGCCTTTTTTATTATTGAGTTGTAAAAAGTCCTTACATATTTTAGATACATGTCTATCGTATGCTGAATTGTGCACCCCAAAAAGATAAATTGGAGTCATAATCCCCAGAACTTGTGAATATAAATTTATTTGGAAATAGGGTATCTGCAGATATTATCAAGTTAAGATGAAGTCAGAGTAGATCAGAGTGGGCCCTAACCGTAATGACTAGGATCATTTTAATACGGCCATGTGAAGACACAGGGACTCAGATACACAGAGTCTGTGAAAGATACAGAATGGAGGCATGTGTCTTCAACTTAAGGAATACCAACAACTGCTGGCAACCAGCGGCAGCAAGGAGGTAGGCAAGAAAGGATACTTTACCTAGAACTTTCAGAGGGAACATGGCCCTGTTAACACTGTGATTTGGACTTATACCCTCCTGAATTGTGAAAAGATACACTTCTGTTATATTAAGCCACCTAGTTTGTGGTAATTAGTTACAGCAGCCCTAGAAAATTAATACAAATTAATTTCTCAAATATATGACCTGCAATTTTTTTTTTTTTTGCAGTACTAGGGATTGAACACAAGGGTCTCACACGTGTTGGCCAAGCACTCTACCGTTGAGTTACATCCCCAGCTATTTAATTTTTTATATCAAGATAGAGTCTAGCTAAGTTCCACAGGCTAGCTCAAACCGCAAGTCTCCTGCCTCAGCCTTCCTAGCATGTGGAATTACAGGCACACGCTATCATGCCTGGCACTTGTCACGTTCTTAATGACGTCCTTTGACAAACATTATTCTTTGTTTCTTGCAGTACTGAGGGTCAAACCCAGGGCTGTTGCACTAAGCTATATCACAGGCCATTTTATTTTTTTTGAGACAGGGTCTTGACAAGCTGTCACTGTTGGGCTCAAACTTGTGATCCTCCTGCCTCAGCATCCCAGAGTGCTGAGATTACAGGCATGTGGCACCATGTCCAGCTGAAAGAAAATTTTTAATTTTGATGTTTTGCTTATTTTTTCTTATGTCATTTGTGATTTTAGTGTCATATCTAAGAAACCGTTGCCTAATCCAAGATCACAAAGATTTACTCCTATGTTTTCTTGTAGGTGCTTCTTAGTTTTTTAACTCTTACTTAAGTCTGTGATTGATTTTGAGTTAATTTTTGTCGTAATGATGTGAGTAGGAGACTCAACTTCATTCTTGTGCACATGGATATTCAGTCATCTCAGTACCGTTTGTTAAAAGGATCATCATTCTCCTTCCTAAATTGTTTCGGCACACTTGTGGAAAATAACTGATCACAAATATAAGGCTTCACGTCTGGACTTTCTGTTCTATTCCATTGACCTATATGTCTATCACTGCACTATCTTGACTACTGCAGCTTTGTAATACATTTTTGTGTCAACCAGTGCTCACTAGAGAAACCACATATGTATACTGAACTACATTCAGTAGAAAAGGCAAGAATGGGCAGCCTATCTTTTTTTTTCAGCTTATGGAGAAAGCATTCAGTCTTTCACTATTAAGTAATATGTCAGCTGTAAGTTTTTCATTGATGTTTTTTATCAGGTTGAGAAGTTCCTTTTTCTAGTCCTGGTTTGTTAAGTATTTTTGTTATGAAAGCATATGAATTTTGTCTATTGCTTTTTCTGATCTATTTGGGTGATCATGTGGCCACCCTTCCTTATTACAAAATAATGAGTACTGAAAAGAAATTCCATGTCCAGCCTTCTACCCCATCATATTTCACTGTATAACTCTGTATATCTTTCTTCCTTCCTTACCAGACTGTGAGTTACCTAAAGTTCAGGGCTACCTTAGACTTTTTTGTGTCTTCAACATCTAGAGATGTCTTTAATATATAGGAGTGTTTGTAGAAACATTGAGGATAAATTCACCCCTTAGAAACATCTAACAGAATCAGGGTGACCAAGAGTTAATGGGTCCTTCCCATGGAAAGAGTTGTCAATAGAAATAATGTGACTAGAAGTAAAGAAAGAGTCTTCTTAAAGTACAGTGTTCCTTACTACGAGCAGGAACTACCATCTGTCTCAAACGCAAACAACTTGAAAACTCAAGTAGGCAAGAGGCCTCGTACTATTTTTGCTTTGTTTTGCTTTGTTGAGACAGGGTCTCCCTATGTAGTTCAAGCTGGGCTTGAACTCACTATGTAGCCCAGGCTGGCCTTGAACTCACAGCGATCCTCCTGCCTCAACCACCAGGTGCTGCGATCACAGCCATGTGGTACCACATCCAGCCCTCACAGTGTATTGACATGGCTACATTGTCCTCATAAAGATGGTTTTGGACTTCAATGGCAGTTTTAAACATGAATTTTTCCTATGCTCAAATTAAGAAGATGTGGCAATAACTTAATATTCTTGTGGTAAATAGCGAAAATGGCAGCAATTCTCTTATCCCTATATCCACCACCTCGCAACTTTCCAACCAAAAAGTACAGATAATTTCTTCACCCCGGCTCTAAATTGGTCTTGTCATTTGTTTTGACCTGAGACTCGAGAGGCTTTTCATGCTTCCCTGTTCTGTTGGAATCCTGTTTGATGGAGAGCGACCTTAGACTCAATAACCTGATTACTCAGCCAATACCCAGTCACTCCCCAGATGCAAGGCCACTCTGGACAAGTCAGTGCTTGGGTAACTTGTCAGTCAATCAGGTGAGCCCACATGAGTCCAGCTCAAACTACCAACTCACAGAATTATGGGTTCAATGAATGACATTTAAATCACTGAGTTTTGGGGTTATTTTTTGAACAGCAGGAGCTACCTGATAAGGAGGCGATGGCTACATAAGGCAGAAGATAAAGTCTCATTCCTGGATTGTTCGCTAGCCAATTTTACAAATTTTACAATTTTGCATATTTAGGCCAATCGCTTTACCTTTGGGGGCTTTAATTTTTAAACAAGAGGAACAAGGAAAGATGGTGGACTGGTCAAATCCTTTGAAAATATCATTGAGCAACCAATCCCTTTCCTCAGATGATAGTTTATAAAGAACCTCAATATATGAAATAGATGAAAAGGAATCTTCCCAAGTTCTGGAGGAAACTGAACACTGTCTGCTCGACTTCCCTTTTTGCCACATCTACTCCTTGGAATGGCACCCCAGGTATCTGCAGATAAATTCTGGAAAACATTGTGCACTCAGTTTTTCTAAGGCCTCTCTTAGGTTAACATTTCATGATTGCAGGCCTGAGGGGAAGTGGTTTTTCATGAATCAAGGCATGCGGGAGCCCCTTATAGCACTATTCACACTTAGTGGTATGTGTCATTATTTGTTTACTTGTGTGTCTGCTATCTGACAATAAGCAACTCAACTACACACACTGCTGTTCCACTTTATGGAGTTCCTCCCCCATCCCAGTGATTGCCACATGTCCCTCAACGCACAGCTTCCAATCAAGAAATTCCATGTAAATGGATTCTTGGATGGATGGATGGACAAATAACCACATAAACAGATGATTTTTTGCTAATGCACAAATATGCAAATGACCACGTGAATAAATTTAATATGTTATTCACAATGTTTCGAAAGTAGAATCAATTTAACCTTCTCTATCAGTAGAAAGCTAGGGCATTTTCATCAATGCCAGATTGCTCTCAATATGAAGTCTGAAATAGCAGTAACTAAATGACTGCATCTTGAAAAGAAATCCTAGTTATTTCCTATCATTAATTCCTTTCAAAAGCAGGAAGTATCTCTCTCCATGCCCCTGCCATGAAAATGCCAGCCAGCCTCCCCAGCCCCAACCCCACGGACCGACCTCCCCCCTGCCAAGTTGGCAGGAAATTTCTGCCCTACTTGTTCACCAATGATTTTCCCAGGGGAGACTCAGGGCAAGCTCACCCCCTTGGATGTGTGGTCACGCTTGGAGTGAGGCTCCTGAGACTTCTGCACATTTCCAGCTGTGTGCTGAAAGTAGGAAGCCCATAGGAAGTGCACTGGCTCAAGCCGGGGATTCTTCCCATCCTCCTTCAAAGCTTCTGTTTCCTGCTCTAAGTTCTTAATAACTACCTTCCATTTAAAATTGCCTTTAGTTTTAAAGGAGGTTAACTTCACAGTACTGTAAACCAACATAATCTGGCTAGAAAGAAGTGTGCTGAACTTAATAGCTTTTTAAAGGTGTGGAGTGAGCATGTAAAAGATGCAATCTACAACAGAAATGGAAATAAATCCCAGAAAACTGATGCAACATCACAGGGGTAAAGACATAAGTAAGGGTACTTGGTGATCTTTTGAGATTGAAGATGTAAGATCATGTTTTATTTTCTTGTTCCATCATTGAAGCTATGGATCTCGATGGATATATTTTCTTTGCCATACTCTTTAAGGTCCCCAGAACATTCATAATGCCAAATAATTATGGAGTAGAGCAGGCATCTATGTTCTTCAAAAGTTACAGGATATCAATTTGGTTATAAACGGAATTATTATACCATTTAAGTTTTCATTATGTAAGTAAGACAGAGAAGAAAAAAGTATTTATCCCTCCTAAAGCCCCCCTCCAAAAGAGTTACCTGTAACAGTGGAGTTATCCACAACAGTGTTAACACTTTAGAGCAGCATATTAAAACCTGATTTGTTGCCCATTAAGCACTCATGAAGTCAACTGAGTGGATCATGACAGCATTTTAAAAAATGAAACACAAGAAAGCAGAAAAACAAGGAATATAGCTGGAATAAAGTAGACTAGGGTAGGAAAGTATAGGATAATATAGTAAGGGAAAAAAGAAATAAATATATAACAGTGTACCACATATAGAAAATACTGTATAAGTGTTGTTAATAAACTGTTGTTTCAGCTACACGACTCACAAATGTAAAATATACTTCTCACTGTGGATCACGATCAAATCATGGTTCAAAAATATTGAGTTGGAGCCAGGTGTGGTGGCACACACCTATAATCCCAGCATTCTGAGAGGCTGAGGTAGGAAGATCACAATTTCAACCCCAGCACAGGCAACTTAGTGACTTAGAAAGACCCTGTCTCAAAATTTTACAAAAAGCAGCCAGGCGTAGTGGTATACGCTTATAATCCCTGCACTCGGGAGGCTGAGGCAGGAGGATCACCATTAGTTAGAGGCCAGCCTGGGCTACATAATGAGTCCAAGCCCAGCCTAAACTACACAGTGAGACCCTGTCTAAAAAAAGAAAGAAAGAAAGAAAGAAAGAAAGAAAGAAAGAAAGAAAGAAAGAAAGAAAAGAAAGAAAGAAAGAAAGACAAGACAAAGGGCCACAGATGTAGCTCAGTGTAAAGGCCCTGGGTTCAATAACTAGTATTGCACCAAAAACAAAAACAAAATGAGTTGGCATATAAAATTCTAGATATTTTTCTTTCCTATATTTCTATACTATCTTCTTAATAAATCTGTAATAATCTACACATAATTTTGCAGCAAGTCTTTTTAACTTTGAAATATATCATAAACATATTTCTAGTATAATGTTTGTTCAACCATTTTTCTATTGGCCATCACTGAGGACATGTCTAATATTTCTCATTTATAAGCAACACTGAAGCATCGATAAATTATTTTATTTAAATTTTCCAATCATTTTCTTTTTACAATTTTTGAAAAATCATTTTCTTTGGTTAAATTCCAAAGTGAAATCTTCAGCATACAATTTTCGTGTATCATTTTCATAAAAGCTAACTGCCTACCCAAAAAATTACCCCAATTTACACTTCCATCAGCAGTATCTGAAAGTACCCTTTGGCCACCCCACTCCCATTCCCTCCCTCACCTTGACCAACACCATTTTTTATCTTGGTCTATCTGAATAACTGAAAAAAATAGCAATTTGTTGTCATTTGGGTTGTTTCATTTCCGAATTGAGGTCACCCACAGTTCATTTATACTAGCCTTCAAAATTACAGAATACATTAGGATGACCACGGAGCTAAAAGAGAAATTTGCATATCCATGAAATGACTCTTCTGAGTTTACACAGTAAAGGCCTTGATATATAAAATGATTCTTGCCACAGCAAATGGTTTATTTTATATAGTCACTATGTTCCTAAAAACCAAATAAATGAAAGAACCACATTTGAATTCCAGATCAGGTGCTTTTTGACAGAGTAGTCTTAAAGCCACAAGCAGAGCCTCCATTTCTTCATCCACCAAAAAAATACTATATTTTCCATCACAAAATGCTAAGGCACTTGTGAAATAACCTGAGACAGTACTACCAGAAAGCAGTCACACAATAAATGGTAAGGGTGTGCATGCGTGTGTGTGTGTGTGTGTGTGTGTGTGTGTGTGTGTGTGTGGTGTGGTGAGAGAGAGAGAGAGAATTTGCTTGTTGTCTGCCTGAACATGTTTAGAAGAATTCCTTTAATAACACTCAGTAACCTAAGACAAAAATTCAGTTATTTTGCAAGAAAACTGGGGGCGGGGCTGGCTACAGGAAAAGGTCAAGATGTAAAGAAGAATAAAGACAAGGCCATGGTCTTAGCTGGAGCCTGCAGTGAAGAACAGCAACCTGGAACAAGCTTTGGGTTTAAGCAAGAGATACCAGTTCCTCTGGGTAAATCTGGCTGTGTAAAGGCCTTTCATTCTGCAGAAAGCTCTTTTGCATTTCGCACCTGGCAAAGTGAAGAAAAGCATCCCCTGTCTAACTTCTCACTTCACAGGCTGCCTCACTAGGCTTCCATCAGCTTCTAAAAGCCAAAAGCAAATTAAATGGTCACCTCTGTATCTGAAGAAAATCTGGGTTAATGGTCCAAAGTGCTTCCCTCATGGAAAAATCAGCTCACCCTCCTCCAGTTATGAAACGGAATTAAGCACTTACACTAAAATTTAAAACTATGTTCAAATTTATCATAAAAGCCCACTTTCAAAGGTCCAGCTGTGTGTCATTCAGCAGTGTGGTCCCTGGAGGCTTCTCACAACCGTTTTTTCGGGCTTCGATGTGAAGGCTTCATGCACTTCACATGCAAAGCGAACCAAACATTCAATGAAAACACAAGAACCCGTTTCCATTATTGTCGATATGCTGGAAGGGGAGGGAGTGGACAAAAACACTCACCCTTCCTGTCTCCAACTATGCTCATTTCTAACCAGATCATGAGCAGGTGTGTGGGGCCAGCCGTGGGGTTGGCAATGTCCCACCACTCACTGAGTGGAGGGCCTCCACCCTCACAGAGGAGTATGGGAAGCTCGCCGGCTGTGAGAGGGTTGAAAGAAAGTCCTGTGGGCAGCCCTGGAATTTGCTTGAGGCCTTTGAAACCCCATATCCACCAAGTTCCACGGAACTGAGGTCCCTACCTTTTAGCACTGACACTCAAGGTCCTGGAGGCAGAGGCAAAGGAAAAAACCCTCTCAGGTGTTGGAGAGAAAGAAAGCCTTCCCCCTTTTCTTTTGTCTCTTGCCCTTCTGAGGAAACGTTCTGCCTTGCCCAGATTTTGTATAAACTGCAATAGAGGGGCTATTGGAGAAGGCAACTCCTGATAACGCTAAGACTAATCTAGCCAAGTGATTAAGGAACTCGTCGCTCCTCCTCCTCCACTCTCCCCAAGGAAAGGAAGCAATCTGAAACTCCAAGAGGATTCTCCTTTCTCACAAAAGAGCTGAAGCAGCGCCAATAAAGATTCCAATGTCAAACTCCAATTACATGGGGTTTGCAAGTGACTTGAAACATGGCCTGGTGAGGAGCCCCTGTCTGTGAATCAAAAGGCCCCATAACTATGCTTTAATTTTGAGAGGAGGGGAAGTCCTTTTAAGTAGATCCGGTTTCCTCCATTTTAGGCACCAAAACTTTGCCATTAAAGATCAGCGATAATCTTTTACATTACAGAAAAACACACCACGGCTTTTGCTCAGCCTAGATCACAAAGTCAAGAGACTGCAAGGAATAATAACCGACAGCGTCACAGCCTTCAAGAGTCTTATTAGGGGAAGACGTTTCATAAAACTCAAAGTAGAGTTTGTACCCAGCAGAAATGTACAGGTAAATTCAACAAAATATAAATTCAGTGAAAGAATATTCATAGCAACATTATTCAAAATAGTGCAAACTGGAAATTATCCAAATACCCATCAATAAAAGAATGAATGAATAAATCATGTCATATTCATACAAAAGAATATTATACAGCAATGAAAGTAAATGAACTACAAGTACATGCAACAACATAAATGGATCATAAAATATAGTTTTGAGCAAAAAAATGTCCAGGATTAAAAAAGTCATACCATATTATTCCAAAATATGTCAAAGTAATCAATGCTATTAGAAGTAGAGATAGTAGTTATCCTTGAATGGAAAAGACCACTGGGAGGATTTCTACAAGACTGTCTCTTGTTCTAGGTGATGGTTTTAGAGGTATGTTCCGTTTTCAAAAATTCATTGAGCTATATCAGAATTCGGGCACATTTCTGTAATTGTGTTTACCATTTATACATGGATGGAAAGAAAGAAGGGGAAGAGAAAGAGCAAGAGAGGGAGAATGCTTTTGGTAGTAACATTTCTTTAGACACAGGAATTCTGCTAACATAGTCTTATTTCTACTTGCTTACTCAAGGAAAGCTGCCACACAGTTTCTGATCACAGGCTCTCTTTAAACCTCTCAGAAAAAGAAGACACTACAGTTTAGTGTCTCTTTTATTCAGAGAAAGAAGCAATTTTGTCATCTATGTATTTTCAGGAAAACAAATCATTTTGTCTCCCAGCACTGTACCTCTGTGTTAGTCAGGGTCAGCTATCTGCTATGACAAGCATCCCCTAAATTTCACAATAAAGGTCTACTTCTCCTTTGTGTAAAATCCAATAAGATGTTGGCAGACAGCCTTTCACATGGTGATTCAGACCCAGGCTCCTTCCAGCTGGTGGCCCCACCATACCTTAGGGCCTTAGCACTCTCTGCTGAGCCTTCTGTGTGCAGACAGCAGAGTGGGGAAGAAATGAATGGCACATCATTGTTTAGAAGCTTTTCTATGGCCTTCCTAAAGGTGGAGCAATTATTCCTCCCATATCTCATCGGCCAGAACTGTCACGTGGTCACACCTAACTGCAAAATAGGCTGCCAGGAAATGTGGTCTCGCTGTCTGCCCAAGAGGAAAAAGGAAAGAGTTGAGCATCTAGCCATTGTCTGATGTGCCAGATCTATAGTCTCCCTTTCTGCTGTTCCAGGCCAATGGCTGACTACAAAGGACATCACTGGCGGTGATAAGGACAGAGGCTGAGCCTTTGTTCTGCACCGCTTCCATGAAAACACACATCCACACCCACGCCCCCCATGTGCCCATCATCAGACATCCACACTCCCTCAGAATGAGAGCATAATGGTGGTCAGAGGAGAAATTGTTCTCACAGTGTTCTGTGACATGCGTTAGGTAGAGGAGCCACGATGGGATGGCATTCTTCTGTCCACATTTTCCCCAAGCATCTAGCTGATTAGAATATTTACAGTGGATGAGGGGCCACCGGAGCTGAGTTTTATACATTTTCGTAACTACTTCTTCTTCCCAAGCCCCTTGATAATAATAATGATAAAACAAAAACAGTAGCATCAATCACATACACATATTAACCCTTACCTTATGTCCTGTGTATATACCACACATTGCTGGCACTGCCCATGGATTAACTCACTTAAATTCATGCCAACTCTATGAGGTGAATATATTACAGATAAGGAAACTGAGGCACAGAGACTAAGAATTTGTCCAAGGTCACACAGCTGGGAAGTGATGGAATTGCAAGAATCAAAGGCCAACATACACAGTATTGTTTACTACAAAGGTGATCTGGGTTAGGAACATAAGCATGTGCACATGACAAATCCCAGTCCCTCAGGGAGCAAATCTCAAACCCAAGCTTTTCAGGCATAAGGCTTGATTCACGTAGGCTGATCAAGCTACAGAAAAGCACACTGGATAGAAAAGAAAGTCCAAGTCGAGAATTAATGGGCACTTCTTGGGGTTTTGGATTTTATTTTTAAATTGTGTTCACACTCAGAGGCCACTAAAACCACTGCATGGACAAATCAATTAAGAAAACCCATAAGGGCCTCAAACTTCCATTTATACACCACTACTCTAAATACCCTGCCCCAGTCATTATCTTTCCCCAAATATATTTGTAAGTGGGCCCCATTTCTTATCATCACCTTCCACCCTGAGATTAGCCAATTTAAAAATATGAAACAAAGGGTTAAAATAAAGCCACACAAGAAGCGACCTTATGCAATATATTTTTCTTCATGCAAATGGATTAGTTTTAATTAGCAAAGGCTAAAATTTTGCCAGATGAGCACTGGGTGACATCTGACACCTGAGCAGGGTTCCAACATCTCTTCTCTCACACGAAAGGCATTTAACTCAAGCAATGCTCTCTGAAAACATTTTAGGCCATCCTTCCCAATACCTCTTCATTTGCCCACTTCTCCCTTTATTGCCCTAAACTTCAAAACCTATGTCGCTGCTGTTTGTACAACAAAAAGTTCTGTGACTTTTCACATGGAAAGGGATTTCTGTGGTATTTATTCCTGCCCTACTTCTCCTCCCTGCATTTAATCTCTAGAATCAAACTCTCTACACACATGCATCATCTTGCAAGTGAATCACTTCAAGGGTGGGAAGGGGGTCCACTGAAATGGCAGGATTCTGATGCCAAATTCAAAAGGAAAATACAGTTTTATTTGCATTATTAAAATATAAATACAGGCTTGAGGAACAGAGTCCAGATGCAAGCTGGAGAGAAACATAAATATTGATATTATATTCTAATGAACATTATGTCTCACTGGCTGTCATCTGTCCTCATAGCTACTATCTCTTCTCTCTCTTAGATGTCTAGTATTAAAAAATAAAGAGTAGTTGAAGTCTAGAGTATGGCTTTCATTTCACAAATTTAAATGCACTTAGAACAATCAGAAATCAAATTCGGAACAATTTTCTTCATCTTTGATTGAGGCTTCGAGCATCAGAAAAGACTGAAAACACAGTTGCAAATTAGTATTCCCTGAAACTTAGAAAATTGCTTCAGAGCAACAAGGTCTGTTTTCATGTCTCTTAAATGTTATTTTAGCTCTACCTCAGAAAAGCTCCCACTTCTAAATTACTCCTGGTGCCTCTGAGGCCGGATTCTTATCCTTGTCCAAACCCTGATTCTCCCTAAAATCCAGCACCAGCATGTCATAAACAGCCCAACACCATCAGACCTAAAGTGAGGAACTGCCACTGTTCCAATTTGTCTTGGAAATCTTATACCATGAAATTGCTAGTTCTTGGTCTAATCCTACTTGAGAGCCCAGAAACTTCTGTAGCATCATTTTTTCTGTGGTCACATTCATATGACACCTCTGGTTAGGGGATTGTGCTAAACCATTAGAGTTCAAGTACTACAGTCGTCTCCTCTCAAAAGAGTACTACCTATTGGGAGTGAGGGGAATGCTCTCTATCTTAACAGTGGTGTGCGTTACACCAATGGATGCAGCTGTTATAATTCCATCAAACTATATCCTGAAGATCTGTACATATCGCTGCATGTAAATTATACCTTGATTTTTTTAAAAGAGTATTAGAATATCTTTTAAATTTCTACTATGGCAACAAACAAGATTCTAGAAAGAGTCTAGTTCCTCAAGATCAATAGCTTTACAGAATGAACATATATATGAGAACTTGATCTTCCTCCTCCGGGAAGAAGCACAAAATGCTAAAACATTGGTTCTTGTGGAGCAAGACAGCAAGGGAAGAGGGGGAAAGGGTTTCCCTTTCCTTTTGCATTTTGTGCCCAATGCCAACAGCTTGAAGGCTGATCCAACCACTACTCATCATCTCTCACCAGGATTCAGTAGCCCCTACCTGGTCTTCCTGCTTCCTGCCTCCTCCCTGACTCTCATAAGCCTCTTCTTAACACAATAGCCACAGTGATTTTTTTTAAATTCCAAGTCAGTCATGCTACTCCTGTGCTTAAAATTCTCTAGTGACGCCCACTACGCTCAAGAGCAAAAGGCAAAGTCCTACCAATGGCCTACTTCTAAACCCTATGTTATCTGGTCTCCTCTCCCCCAACTCTTTCTTTTGCTTACTCTGCACCCACCACACTGGCCTCCTTGCCACCACGGGATTGTGTCAGGCACGCTCTCACCTCGGGGTCTTTGTACCAGCTATGGTTTCCCTCTGCCACCCGGACCTTCCTCCAGCAATCGACACAGTTAGCTCCCTCACCTCTTTTCAACCTTTGCTTAACTGCTGCTTCCTCATAAGGCCCGCATAACTACCCCACGGAAAACGGCAAGCCTTTGCCAACCTTCTTGATGGTCTTCTCCTTTCTCCAGTTTCTTTTTGCCCGTGGCACTTACCACTTTCTGATAACTTTCTCAAATGTGTTTGTTGCTTAAAACAGTTTCTCTTCCTCTCCCTCCCCCCCTCAAAAATAGACTTTCTGTAACTTTTTCTTTATTTCTGAGGAGGGAATAACAAGCAATATCAAGGACATAAGGTCCTCACTGGGTACCCCAAATGATAGGAAGGGGCAACGCTCCAATTCTCTGCCTTTCACAAACCAGGCACTGCAGGCCCCAGAGAGTTCCCTTGCAGTCCAACAGTGCAGTCATTCTATGGCTAAAATGACAAAGCAGATTCCCCCCAAACAAACATTTTTGCCTATTATAAACAACAAAATTTAAATGGCCCCTATGATTATTATAAGTGGGTCCAGTTTGAGCCAGTTTAACCTCATTTCCCTTTGGAGTAGGGCTATTAGACCTGGAGATCAAAGGAATGCTACAGACATATGGTATCTTGATTTCAACAAACCATTTGACAGTCACTCACGATGATGGATCTTGTGGGCAAGGTGGAGAAATGTGGTTTGAATGGGAAGGTGGGGTTGCATTTGTCGTTACTGCAACAATGGTACCCAAGGAATGCTGATTAATAGATGTCAACTTTGAGAGATGCTGCTAGTACTGCCTGCCAATGGGCTCTGGTCTTGAATCCATCTGACCAATCATTTTATCAAAGAGTTATGTTTATGGTGTCTGCAGAGAGCAAACTGCTGTGGGCAGTAGCTGACACATTGAATCACGATTTTAAACCATCACCACTGATTGGAAATGAAAGAGCAGAGCAAGCAAGATTCAATTTAACAGAGACAATGGGAGAGTCTTGTGAAATTTCAGTTCCAAATACTGACCATAAACATGGAACGGAGGAAATCTTGTGTTAAAAATTACCACTGTGAAAGAAAGGAGTTTATTGGGTCATAAAAGCAAAAATACACAACGGAGTCACACAATGGATAAAACAAGGACCATCTTAGTCCTAATGGGTCACTCATATAAAGAAAGTAATGGGTTCATTCGTGCTCTGTACCTGTGGCAGAGGGGTAAGTGGAAAGTCGGCATTAGGAGCCCTGGTCGAAGGAACTGAAGTTGTTTCACCTGGGATGAAGAAAGCACAGAAGGGACCATCACAGTAACCTACAGATGCTTAAAAGATGTCCTGGAAAAGAGATTAGAGGCAGAATTCACATAGCACCAGCCATCAGAACTAAGACTAAAACACTGTCATTACAAAAAGATCTAGCCTCAGTGTAGACAAGAACTATGTGAAATAGGAATAATCCACCAATCAAATTGCAGTGGGGTTGCCACTTCCTACTCTCAAGAGTCTCAGAGGGCATGGACACCAGATGGTCTGTCATTTGGGACATCGTAAGAAAGATTCCAACTCTGGATGGGAAGAAGTTGCATTCCATGGGCACTGAGGTCTTTCCCAAATCTAAGAGACTAAGATTCTGTGACTCTTATTAAATTGACTTTATTATTGGTTAATTTCACTTGGAAGGATTTAGATGCTCAACGATTAAGTAATTTTTCAGCATACAGATGCTCGGGTCCTCAGATTTTTATTTTAGTATACCCAAACTTCCTCATCCTCATTAATGGATTGAGAGATGGACATTATGCCAGAAGCAAAAATTGACCATGCCTGTGTTAGTCATTCACAAAGACGAGCTAGACAGGGTCCCTACCCCCGGGGCTTGCAGTCCAGTGGGAGTGCGCTCCAAAATGTTGTTTCAACAAATTTCAAACCTGGAATGAGATCCTTAGATTCAAAAGCCACTGCTCCCTCGCTGTTTTTATTTCCATTTATTATCAAGATGTGATTCAGGAATGATCGCTGCAAGAAGAAATTTCAGCAATTCATGTGATTGATGGTTTGTTCCAGGCATATCTTTCCTACAATTTTTTAACAGAGTGACATGCAAAATCTCGTGCCCCATGATTTTTGCTATTAATTAAAATAGTTCATTGGCCTTAAACATACATCCGTACATTTTTAAATGCAAGATTTTTAAGTTGTATAATAAAAGAAAGCTGAACCAAAATATCAGCGCCTTGATTTCTAATAGGGTGAAAGGAAACTTAGATGACTTGTCAAAATAAAATTCCAACTACATTGAAAATTATCAGTGACCCTAAAATTTCAGTGTCATATGAAGCCCGAATCCCCAAGACTCATGGGATAATGTGAGACAACAGGAGAGAGTTCATACGTAATAGCAATTAGGTGATGCCCATAAGGGAAGAGCAGCAACTCTGATACTGAGACCTTTCTGAGAGCCTGTGTGGACTTTACATTTTCCTAATGCCATTGTGTGGATAAGGCCTCCACACATAGGAAGCAAGAAATCTCCACTGTTACCATCTTAGCTGTACCAGGCCAGCAGCATCTCAAAGACTTCCTAAGTGTTTTGGTAGTTTTGACTTAAAAGCCAACCCGGCAAAACAAGAAAAGTCTAGAAAGAACTGTGTTGCCATTACAGGCTATGAGGAAATTACAACTGCTTTCTTGTCAGTTGTTCTGTGACAGGTTTAAAAGCAGCTTTCGATGGTGCTGTTAGGCTCTCATAATGCCTCAGAGAAGGTCGCCGAGCAGAGGCAAGAGGAAAAGAAACTTAAGCACAGTTACCGAAACAGCCAAGAAAACATATTAACCAGACAGTGAGAGTTTTTGACAAGTGGTAGAATGAACAGAAAGAGGAGGAAAAACAAGATCATTTTCTAAGACCAGAGTTCACTCACGATTAGTGTCGCCACACCAACCCCAAAATGATCAATTCATCGAATGTGTTACTTCCTAGCTCTTTTCAGGCCTTAGCAGTTTCAGTGTATGTTCTGGCTGAAATTATGCTTTTCAAATAGGGAATGTGGATCTCCAGGGACATCGTTCCTTCCACAAGACGATAAAGAGCACTCTTGAAGGCTGGCCTATGGGACACTGAGGCGCCAAGGGGATGTCCTTCGTCATCGTAGACTTGAGTTTCTTCTGTGCTGCTTCTCACCGCTAACGTACAGAAGATCTCCTTCAGTGCCAACGGAGAGACTCAAACTGTGACTTCACCGAAGGACAGTAGTAGTGATTTCCACACCCACCACAGAGCACTCAGGCAGGGGCCAAGAATGTGGTTAATATAAAAATCTTGGAGGAAATATTTCAAGGAAAAAGAGCAAGAAGCATCGTCGCTACTATATCCCTCCCAGTCACAGGTCTTTGCCCTCACAGTTCAACGATTAAAGAGATTGTCTTGGCTTGGGCTCCCCCCAGATGTGGATTCTATGAGTACAAACGCAAGTTGCAGTGCAAGTAGTTTATGTGGGAGGTGACCCCAGGAAACACTCACAGGTGAGGAAATGAAACAGAGAAAAGAAGGCAGAACATGCAAGGCACATATCAAATAAATCATCACTGTGGGGAACTGGAGCTCAATCTTACTGGGGAACTATGAAAAAAATGGTGTTAAACATGCCGTAGAGTTCTCCTACCTAAGTGGTAAAGAAGCTGAAGTATTTTTCCACCAATTCCCATCCACCATTGGTTGAGTGCTGCTTCAGGGGAATTATCCGCTGGCACTTCTGACTTTCCCTATGCGCAAGGCCAAGCCTGGCCCACAGCCAGACAGGAACAAAAGGACCAGGCAGAGTCATAGAGGTCTGTAGTGGGTAACCCTCAGTACAAGAGGGGAGGACTGAAGTAACCACGTCTGTGGTACAGAGGAAGAGCTAAAATAAAGATGAGCACAAAGTTCTAGAAACATACAGGTTGGGGATGTGGTGGACAAGAAATTAGGTCCCACTTCCCAGAGAAGATGTGTCAGTTGAATGTTAAAGAATGAAGGGAAATTAACCAGTGAAAAGTGTTCTAGAAAGAAAGAGTTGCATATACATGGGCAGAAAGAGTGAAAAGCTAGGAAAGTTGCAGAGCAGCACATAGTTCAGTGTGACTGGCACACAGAGCTGAACTGCCGTGGGTGGAGAGAGCGGGGATGGCAACGGGTAGAAGAGTAAAGAGATGACACTTGCCAAGGGGACAGCATTATATCACAAAGGGACTCAATTTTTATATAGGAATTCCCCTGGATTTATGTGGCAACACATGGCAGAAAACTCTAGCGGCTGGAAATAGACTCTGACTTGGATTCCACTCTGGTCCCCATCACTTTCTAGCTTATGCTGCCCGAAACAAGTTGCTAACTCTCAATGAAATGGAAAAATAATAGTACCTCTCTTCTAGACTTATCATGAAAATTAAGTAGAGTAATATAAACCTCTTAGCACAGGGGCTGAAAAAAATAGCAAAACTCAGTAAGTGTTAGCTAAAAGTAAAGTCAGTCCACTTGATGAATGAGAAAGGCATCACTGCCGTACAGTACAGAAATGGTCTTTTCAGTAAGTTGCAATGGGTTAATTGTGCATCCATATGGAAAAATAAACTTGACTCCTACCTCACACCATTTACAAATATCAATTCTATATGAATCATGGATTTAATAACAAAGGCAAAACAAAAAAACTTCTAGAACATAGGAAATATCTTCATAATCTTGGAATTGGTGAAAATTTGTTTAAGAATAAACAGAAGAGAACATTAAAAAAACACTAACCATAAAGAAAACAATTGATAAACTGGACTACATAAAACACATAAGAACTTCTACTCACCAAAAGATAAACTAACAGAGTAAAAAGACAAGCCATAGAGTTAGGGAATACTTGGAAAATAACTCATATCTACGATACATTAAAAATATCTAAATAATAAGAAAAAGGTACAGGTAATTCAAAGAAGAGAACATCCGAATTATGTTTTTAATATGAAAAGACGTTCAATTTCAAAAGACATCAAAAAATGCATATTAAAACCACTATGAGATTTTTATTACACGCTCTCCAGAGTAGCTACAACTAAACATATAATACCAGTGTTGGTGAGGATGTGGAACAACTGGAATTTGATACATTCTGGGACTATAAACTGGTACAACCAATTTAGAAAAGTGTAGGTAGTATCTACTAAAGCCAAACATATCCATCTCCTTTGATCCAGAAATTTCACCCTTAGACACTTTGTATATATAAAATAGCCACATTTTTTTTCATCAAAGCCATGTTGAAAACAGCCCTAAAATCACAAGAAATACTACTGAGAATCAACAAACAGGATCATATCAAATTAAGTTTCTGCACATCAAAGAAAACAACCAACAGTGTAAAGAGACAACCTAAAGAATGGCAAAAAAATTTGCCAACTATTCCTCAGAGAGAGGACTACATCTAGAATATATAAAGAACTCAAAGAAAAAAAAAGGCTCCTCAAAATAAAAGACCTCATCAAAAAAAGGGGAACTGAAATGAACAGACATCTCTATTCATTTGGAAGAAGTACAAATGGCCAATAAATACATGGAAAAATGTTTAACATCGCTATTAGAGACAATTAAATTAAAACAACACTGAGATTGCACCTTACACCAGAAAGAATGGCTTATCATCAAGAAATCAGATAACCATGAATGCTGGCAAGGCTCTGCGCAGGGGTAGGGGAGTAAAGTAGTACAACTACTATGGACACCAGTCTGGAGATTCCTCAAAAAACTAAAACTAGAAATTCCATTTGGCCCAGCTATTCCCCTCCCAGGTATCTTTCTGAAAGAATTAAAGTGATCATATTACAGTGACACATGCACACCCACGTTTACAGCAGCACAGTTTGTAATAGCTAAATCTTGGAAACAGCCTATATGACCATCAGCAAATGAATGGATAAAGAAAATGTAGACTATGAAGTACTGCTCTGCCATAAAGGAGGATAAGACTGAGGCATTTGTAGGTAAATGGATGCACCTCAAGACCATAATATTAAGTAAAATAAGTCAGAAACACAAATATAAACATTGTATGGTTTCTCTTATATTAGAAACCCAAAATATAAATAAAGAGCAAAATAAAAGATAGATAATAGGAAGTAGGGAGATCTTTCTCAAATTGGAAGGAAAATAAGAGATAGAGGGAGGGGGAGGGGAGGGAGGGAGAGGAGACAGAAAAAGAATTGAGGAAAAAAATGCAAATAGAGCTTTTGTAAATGGGAAGGGGACCGAGAGTTGGAAGAAGAGTTTGAAGAAGTAGGAAGAGGCATGGGAGGGGTAGGGGACAAAAAGAATGAATTAAGATGTGTTATGTACACGTATCAACTCCCCACAATAAATGTAATCATTATGTACTGCAAACATACACTAACAAAAAAAGAGAGAAAAAAATAAAAATAGCCCTAAAAAGAAAACAACTCAAATGTCTATCATCAGGAGAACAGAACAACGAATTACGGTATATGTGCACAATGAAATTTTATTCAGCAATGAGAATTAACAATCTACTGTATAGGCAAGCAACATGGAAGAATCTTACAAAGTAATAGTTTACTTCTTGATCTGTTGAGTGTTTCATGAGTAATTTGCTTTGTGAAAATTAACCAAGCTGAACACTGTCAATTTGTGTGTTCTTCTGTAGGAATGTTAAACTTTTACATCAAATTTACTTAAAAATCTTAGCAACTAAATAGAATCAATAGCAACCAAAATGCCAATCTTAAAACGTCTAAGGATAAACATCTTGGCATCGAGGCCCATGAAGTAACCCCAAGGTTTCAGGTGTTAGTGACTGAAAAGCTGGACTCGCTTCAAGTTTATGATCATAAATCTCAGAAGGCTCTCAACACAGCCAGATAATCCAGCTACACTTCCTTACTGCATCCACGTTCCCCTTGAGACAGTTCGTTAACACCTTCCCTCCACTCCTCACACTGCCAACACTCTCTCGACTGATGACCTTGCCACATGCCTCATAGCAAAAATAGCCCTTGTGGTAGAATGCCGCATCCCACCTCCATCAGTCCGCCAGCCCACCTGCCTCTGCCCACATTCACCGCCTTCCCTCCAGGTCCCGTGGATGAAATGATGCCCTCATCTCATCCCATTTCAGCTTCTCAAGGACTTCCATAATTATCTGGTTCTACTGTCCAACACCGATTTCCTCCTCTCTATGGAATCCAAACATGCCCCAAATTTCAATCTTCTCAGAAAGTCTTCCTTGATGCTGTATTCCCCTCCAGCAACTGCTCCATTTCTCCGCTTCCCTTCCAGCAAGAGTTGTCTATCATTGCTATTCCCCCTGCCACATCTCCTGTTCTTTCCCCAGCCCCTCTTTTTGGCCTTCATCTCCACCCCTTTACTGAAATAGCACATCTCTAGGTCACTAATTAACTGCATGTCACCAAACTCAGTGGCTTCTTCTCTTTTCTAGGCTCATCTTACTCTCAGAAGCATTGAGCCAAGAAGACTTCTCCCCCATTTTGTTGTTATCACCTTCCTTTCTTTTTTCTTTCCCTCTTTCTTTCTCTCTCTCTCTTTGTTCTTCAGTGCTGGTGATCGCATAGAACCCGGGGGTTCACACACACGAAGCAAGAGCTCTACCACTGACTTCCACTACACCACACTCTCCTGATTTTTCCTCCTAGATTTCTAGCTGCTCTTCTTCGGCCTTTTCCTTCCCTATGAGACTTTTGAAACTGGACTTCCCTAGGCTAAGTCCTAGCTCCCTTTACTATCTACACTGTCCCTAGCTCTAAGGCTTCACAAACCATCTCTACCTTTAAGTCTCACAGTTATATCTCTAGCCTAGACCCTTTTCCTGAGTTCTCAACTCCAACACCTAATTGTATAAGACACATCAGGTACATCAACATGGCTCAAATAGAAAACTGTTAATTCAGTTCCCTCTATTAAAAAAATCCACTCTCACTAGCCTTCTGCATTTCTGTAAATGCTATCACCATTCATGAGTTATTTAAGCCATAGGAACTAGGAGTCATCCTGAACTATTTTTTCTCATACCCTGTACCCAATCAAATCACTAAGTCCTATGTCCAGAATGAACTCAGAATATGACCACTTTTTATTAGTCATTTACAGAATATGCCACCTCCCTTGTTCTGGTCACAAATCCAGTTGCACTTTCCAACTGGTCTGCCAGTCCCAGGATTTGCCTCAAGAGTGCTTTTGCTAAAGTGTACACGGGATCACGTCAGCCTTACGAAAGGCCCCTCGGCATTGTCTCAAGGTGACAGGAAACAGCTGTCCTGAGGAGGGTGCAGCCAGCAGACTGTGTGGGGCATGGTGGTCTGGGCAGGAAGGCTACACAAGAGGTGCAGAGGCGCTCAGACAACCTCACAGGGGAGAGAAAAGGGAACGTGACTCACAGTCAGGTTTCCTCTCCCTTGGCAACAACCCCAGGCGTGGGAAAGTCGAGCGAAATATACATAATGTAGCTGGTGCCACTGGTGCCCCGCTAATAGCCCCTGTGCCCTGGCCAGAGGACCCCTGCAGACAATCTTGTGCACAACCCAGGCTCTTTGCATCTCTCTTGACCTGGCCCTGGGAGCACACACTCGGTGGACCCCTCAAGCTATCGAGCTCATGCTCTAGATACCACCTTCCATCAGCAAGGGGCAAAAGTTGTGCAGAAATATTCCTGCTTCCTCCCTCCTCAGTGGAACACATCTGAAGTGTATGTGCCAAGGGGCACCACCTGGATTGAACCCCTGCGGTCTGCAATCTTAACCAGCTCACAACAGGTATTAGCTTCTCTTCCTTCCCTGTCTCACTTCCCCACTCCCTCTCTATGCTTCTGGGGATCCCCCTCAAAGTACTCACATGAAAATCCTTGTCTCAGGCTCTGCATTCTGGGAAACCCAAACTAACACACATTAAAACTGTGCTTTTACTCCTGAAGGTAATGTCTTGTATGACACCAAACAAGAACAATGTCACCCTAAATTTAAATGGGTAAGAGAGGAAGGAGAGCTGGACACAAAGTGTGGAGACAGAATTTTAGAAAAATTAAAAAATAATAGGACATTTTAAGTCCCTCCCTGGGTATTATATTAACTCTATCCTTAGTCGTTTGTGTCTAAATATTCATAGAGTATTTACTAACTGTATGCATACACTAAAGATCCTGCTTCTCCTCATTAACCTCTAGTTTGTACTCCAAACAGTTAAAAGAATTTGAAAGGACTGTATTAAATTCAGGATATCTAACTACCCAATGCAGCCTCTAAAGAAAGGGCAGAGCGGGAGACACCTTTGCTCTGGCACTGGGTTTCACTTGTGTGAAATCTGTTTAAGGGGAGGGGCGTGTGTGTGTGTGTGTGTCTCTCTCACACACACACACACACACACACACACACACGGGAAATGTATGCACCACCCAGCAGTCTGCAGGACTTCCCTCCAGTTCTTTTGAAGTGAAATCACCATCCCCCCCAACCGCACTCCTCTGATATCAGCGCTGTTGAAAGTGAAGGGCTTGTCCCTGCAGTGTGGTTTGGGGTAAAAAGGAGGCAGGATTAAAGCTCTCATTTCCAGTCCCAAAAGTAAAATACGACTTGGCCTACGGCAGTCCTAATTCTTTCCAGAACTCATCCCCGGAATTGCCCTTTTAAACAACCAGTCATTAACCCAACTCCGGGTCTTTTATAGCTGCGAAAACCGATCGCGCACATCATTTATTCATTACGCTTATTATTATTGTTATTGCAGAAAAGCAGTGAATTCCCGGGGCGGGATTCAAAGGGTTTTTGCTGGAGGAGAAGAAGGGGAGCAGGGTGAGATGCGCGGACAAGCAGGGACCTCGAGGAGGCAGGGCTGGATTGCGGGACCTAGGTGCATGGCAATCCCCTGGGAAGGCTGCAGCGAAAGCGCCGCGGCCGTTTGCGCTCCAAGGCCACCGCGCACCGGCGCAGCTGCTGCAGCAACAGAAGAAGCTTCTTACGTAAGTCGGAGCCGCTGACATCACCTTCGCCGAGAGGGTCGCAGCAGAACTGAGCATCAAAGGACCCACGCACCAGCCCAGCACCCCTGTCTACCACCTGGGTCATTCGTTCCTAAATGACTCCTCCGCTGCTAGATCTGGGCGACTGTGCACCTGGGAGCTGGCCTGCGCGCCCCTCAAAGAGGTGATGACACAGAATGACTACTTATCAGGAGCTCTGGGTGTCGCAAGAATGAAGTGAACGAGCAGCAAAGATGCCCCGGGGTCTCCCAGACCTCCTTCCTTGCGTTCTTCCCGGAGCCTGCCAGGCAGGACTGGTTCATACCTAAATCTACATGCCCCTAGACTCGGGCGACAATGCGCCGGGGCGCGGGGAGAAAAGCCTGCGGAATCCTCGGAGGGCAGATGGCACAAAGAGCCATTTAATAGGAATCTTAGGTTGTTCAGGGGAAAAAAAAGAAAAGAAAAAAAAAAGAAAGGAAAAAGAAAAAGAAAAAGAAAGAAAAGAAAGGAAGATACCTGGGGGCTCCTTGATCTAACCAGGACCCAAGCCCTCCCTCCTCCCCGCGGCCCCTCCGGACCACAAGGGTTTGCAACAGAACGCCTCGGAGTTCATTCCTGGAGGCGAGCAGCACCACACTTTGTCGCACACCGGCGGCACCAGGCACAAGTTCGGGCCCAGGGCAGACCCCGAGGTCACAGCAGGAGTCACAAAACCGCTGCGGTGCTGCAGAAGCCCTCAAAGGATAATCCACTACTCCTCAAGCGCCCGAGGGTGCCTGGGGTGGATTAAAGGGTCTGGGGCTGGGCTGCTGGAAACCACAGGAGTCGCGCCCCCTCCCCAAGGACGCGAAAGGCGAGCCCGAGAGGTGGCTGGCAGACTTCTGCCTCCCGCTTCCCCAGAAACACTCCCTGTCTGCCCGTTCTCAGCCCAGGGCTGTCTGTGAGTTGTAAGGCCGCCCTTTGAACTTTCTGACCTCCCGGTCCATATCCGTCGGGGGCCAGCCCGGCTACTCAGTCCCCGGAGGACTGAGGTGGGTCTCAGCGGAGGGGAGAGTGGGAAGGCGAGAGTAAGGTGCAAGCTGCACCAGGCTCGGCGCCGCGGGGCGAGGATTGCGGCGACCGGGGAGGGCGCGAGGGTGCGGCGCACGAGACTAGCGCCCCGCGGGCAGACGGCGCGGGTACTCACGCACTGCCTCCTGCTTGGGGTCCAGGGTGCACAGGACGCGCTGCACGCCGCCGAGCTTGCCCTGCAGCGCCCAGACGCGACGATGGGTGAGCTGAATGTCGCTCTCAAGCTCCTGGAAGAGGCTGCACGCGTGCCGGGCCACGTCCGAGAGCTGCCGGAGGACGCGGGCCAGGGCAGCGTTGCTGAAGGCGCACAGGTCCAGCATGAGCAGCACAGCCGCGGCCGCCGCCGAGGACGCCTCGCCAGCCGCGGGCGCTGCCTCTGGGACCCCCGCCGCGCTCTCCTCGCTGGCCGCCAGCGCCTCGTTCTGAGGCTGCTGAGCCTGGTCAGCGGGCTCGGGCAGCGGCGGCGAAGGTGGTGGCAGCCCAACAGGCGCAGGGGGCGCCCGGGGAGGCTCCTCCGGCCCCGGCGCCTCGGCCTCCTCCCGCTGGCCAGGCGGCTGCAGGGGCGGCGGCGGTTCAGTGCCGCCTCCGCTCGCGTCCTCCTCTGGGCCAGGCGCCGGGCGCCGCTGCCGGCACAGCCACTGCGGCTCCACGATCCGCTTGGCGAAAGGCATCCTGCGCAGCCGAACCGCGACTTTCTGTTCTCCTCCGAGTGTCCCTTGCGAACTGGGGACCGGGCGCGCCCACCTGAGCAAGGAGAGGGCAGGAGTCGGGCCAGGCGCGATCCAGGCAGTCCAGAAACGCAGGGGGCTCCTCTGCTCACCTGGCCTCCTCCTCTTCCCCGCCCTCTCCCTAGCAAATCAGTCCAGCCAGTCCTCCTCTGGGCACACCGTTCCCAGGGGAGGATGACACGCGCCGGGCACGGAAATCCGGGGCTGCGCCTGGGCTCCCCTCACTTGCTTCCAACAGGGGTCGGCTGGCTCAGCTCCATCGTTCCTGCACTCCCCGCCGCCGTCCTGGCCACTGCCGCCGCCGCCGCCTGTATAAATGGGTGTGTGTGTGTGTGTGTGTGTGTGTGTGTGTGTGTGTGTGTGTATGTGTGTGTGTGTGTATGGGTGTATGGGTGTATGGGTGTATGGGTGAGTGTGTGCGCGCGCCTCAGTTTGAAAGTACCCCGGCGCAGGCCTCTCCCCGCGCGCCCCTCGGCCGCTCCGGGGAGCGTTTGCGCCCTGGGTCTCTCTCCCTCTCTGGGCGGGGAGGAGGTTTGGGAAAGGCGCTCTGAAAACCCGGAGAGAGGAATCCGCCTCCGGCCCCGGCGCAGGAGGCGGTGTGGGGGCTGCGGGGCCGACGCTGGGCGGGGGAGGCCAGGGCGAGAAGGGCGCAGCGCCCTGGGCGACCGCTGGGAGTCACTAGCGGCCTCGCCGCGCCGGGCGCGTTCAGGCGCTAAGACGCTTCCTCACATCCAAGGGGTTAGAATTAAGATTGTCGGTGTAGTGGGGGTGGGGAGTCCTCAAGTTGGGAATGGGGGTGCTGCTAAGGAGCGCAGAGGAAGGAGGGTGGGGTATTGGGGATGCAGCAGATTTGGCATGTCGGAGCAAGTTGCTTCGGTGATTTCCAACTCTGTGCACGTCCTTTGGGCTCCTAGAGGGAAAAACTGGGCTGCTCCTGCAAGTGCCCCGGGCTCTGTGAGCGCAGAGAAACAGTTGGGGAGGGTGACGCTGCGTGGGCGCGTCCCCTTGCGGCCGAGTGGCCAGAGTGTTCTTTATTCCTTTTCCCAGGCATCGCGCGAAGATCTGCACTGGGCGGGGTCTCTAAGTATCCTGAATGCGACCCAAACTACCAAAGAGCAACCCCCCCCCCGAATTGCTTGCCAAACTATTGCACCTTAGATGAGATGGATCTGATCGCCTCCTTGCCACCCTACTATACAGGGTCTTTTAAATTCTCTATCAGAGAGATGATGATTTGATTCACAGAAGAATGGAAAGATTTCCCCTTCAGTTAACTGAAAGGTATAATTTCTTAAAAGGCGTACATTTTCTATTGCAGTAGTCTACAGGCCGGATGCTGCCAGCCTAAAACCTAAAAAGAGTTTGGGAAAAGTTAATAAAATACATGCTTTCGTGTATACTCCAAAACGTATACTGTAAAAATATATATTTTAAAGCCACAAGCAAGGTCTTGGGAATGCAACCTTCATTTCATGTGTCTAAAAAGAACACGGAAAAATATGTTTTATGGCAACAATAAAGTCCTCCAGACCTGTGGTGGTGTCTCTCCTGCTATCTCCACCTTTAGCAGTCAGCGCTTTGGATTGGCCTACCTTTGGTTATAAAGGCTTCAACAGATCTTTGTCTTATTCTATGGAAAAATAATAATAATAATTTTGGTAAATGAATATCCTCGTTCATAAAAGATCCAGGCTGGAGATTTGGAGGTAAATGGTCGTGATGTCTTCAAGGCACACAGAAATGATTCAGTAATAAGAATGACGATAATGATTTTATAGAGAGAGAGAGAGAAGAAAATATGGCAAAATATCTAAAATAGTCAATCTAGGCAAAGGGCAAGTTGGAGGTCACTGTATATTTCTTGCAACTTTAAATTTGGTTTTGTTTCCAAATAAAAAGACAAAGAAAAAAGTTTTGAACAGAGTTTTCAAGCATTTGCTCTTTGTCTCACAAATCTAAAACGCTTAGAGGTGGCTGACTTAAAATTTAGCCTGAGTTTCTAACATGTCCACAATTCCAAACATGAGTTCTGGTGGTCAAATCAGACACTGCACCCTGAACACACTGAAGCAATAGGACAAGGCGAGTGTATGAAGGGCATTCAGTTAGCAAGCCTTGTGGCAACGGTCTTCTCCACCTCCCATTTCCCCACACCCTGCACTGTCCTCTTAATAACATCCCTAGGACCTGTGGAACAGTCCACACGGGCAATGAATGAGCAATGCGTGACTCTCAGGCCTAAAGGGAGTATGGGGTTATTGGTGAGTTCCTTCCAAGGCCCAAGAGAGGTGATCTTAAGGGGAAACCAAAGATCCTGGAGAAGGAAGATTCCAGAAGGTAGGCTCGTTATCTTGATGGATGTCCCCGAAGTGGCCAGCACAGACTCAAATCAAGACTACAAAACTGATTCAAAGCACTGTTCAACTACACAAAAAGGAGAACTCTGTAATCTCCTGGACTCCTACTCATGTGCTAATAATGCCATTTAGTTAAAAATAAAAAACTTTGATATTGGCTTTTGATCTCCTTGGTTCTCATCAATTCCCTTCTTTCTTTGGTGGTCCCCAGTGGCCTCTCCAAGACCACCTCCTTCAAATTTACCAAAAAGAAAATTAATACAAATTATTATATTCATTGATATGGTTGGTTGATATATTCTCATTCCTCTGTTACTTGTGAATAAAGGCATTTTAGAAAACAGTGATTGTTATATATTGGTAGCACCGTCTAAATAAAAACTGTGCCGCCTGTGAGAGGGAAGCTTGAGAAGCCTCCTGGCCCCATCCTTCCCCTGCCCACTTCAAGTCCTTCCTATGTGGTTCACCTCTCTCCACCCCTAGTTTTGGGTTTGGCTCCTGCTTTATAGAATTAAGATATTTAAGGGGCTGGGGATTTAGCTCAAGTGGCAAGGTCCTCAGTTCAATCCCCAGCACCCCCCAAAAAAGAATTAAGGTATTTAAAGAAAAAAGCAATCACATATATAATCCTGATGAAATGTCTTAACAGTGTTAACTCTGATGAGTTTTCAACTCACTCAGGCTGTCCTGCTTATTTGAATCTCGATTGCACCATGTTATTCTGAGTTTTCCCACAAAATGTTTGACAAAGTCAAAGCTGCTGTCTGAAACCAGACTGTTACTCCTAGTTATGTGTGTGCGTTGATTTCTCCTGATCACACACATACACACACACAGAGCCCACTATCCATGTACACGTATTTATTCACCGTGGCTTATAGCCAAAATGGAAAGGAAAGACAGCACTTAAAAATGGCCCCAGTGGTCACTCAGGCAGCTCAAAAGCCAGCACACTTTCCCCATAAACTCAATGTGCAGTCAGCATAAACCTTGTGCCCCTGTAAAATGAATGAAATATACTGTCTGTGTCACCACATCCAGCAGGTAGACTCCTGCCTTCTCTGGCCCAGTAGGAAGTAGGGCTTTGCTAGAGGGTAGGGTTGGCATTGAGAGCATCATAGGGCTCCTCGGCCCTCGGTCTGGCCGTCCACAGAACTGTAGTCAAATTTCCTCTAAAGCCTCACAAGCAGCAAAGCAGAGCTTCCCAAGAGACTTTTTAAATTTTTTTGATTCAACCTCCATCATCGATGCTACACCAGCATTACTTATGCTTGAAAGAACATTTCTATTACCAAAGAAATGTCAAGAGGTACATGGGGCACATTAACACAATCATTTAATTACAGTGAGTGAGGTCTTCTTGCAGCCAATTGTACCTATTCCTCGCCTAATCACTTTAGTTCACTCCTAAAAGCTCTGTCACTAAGTAAAAAACTATTAAATAAAAATATTTCCATTAATTTTATTGGGGAAAGCTATGAGCATTCCATCCCAACCTAAGTTGCTAAACTGTTTCACAGATAAAAAAAAATATATCAAGTTTGCATGAGTAAAACCCAACAGTTTGAAAGTAAATGAATATGGCTTGTACATAAAATGCAATGTTGCAGTATCTTGGGAAAGCACGTGGTGAAGAAGGAGGAGGGAGAGGTGGTCATTCCGGAGAGCTTGTTGGCAAGTCATATGGTTTGCATTGAAGCAGAAAACTTTTTGGAGTTCATGGTTAACCTATACTTAAACTACGCTTGGAAATAAAGTTAGAGTGCGGAAAGACATCTCCAGGGAAAAATGAAGTCTAAAGACAAGAGAGCCTTAAAACCTATAGAAAGAGACTCACACGAAGGACAGAAGGTTGTGGAAGATGTTACTCACCTCTCTCTCACCTGCATCAGGAAGCTACCGCCTTCAGGCTCTCCAACAGACTCTCCCAGGTTAAACGGGAGCAGCTGAACTATGAGATTCACCAACTCCCCTTCTCTACTCTCTCAGATGATGGGCGGAAGCCGGAAGCCCCTGGTTATTTGCCATCTCATCTGAGGGATTGAGCATTCTTCCATATGTGTGGTTTATGGCATAAACATTATGTCCGACGCCTTCATAGCATTGTTTTTCGAGCTCAGAAGTTCAAGTTTTCTCCTAGTTCAAAAACTAGTTCTTGACTTTGGCTTTCTGTGCTGGTGTTCCCACAAAGCACCAGGAACAATTATATTCACTAATATATTAAACCGCTGTAAACCTAAATATATTGACATTGATATTGATAACTATCAAGAATATGGTTTCAAGAGGAGAAAAAGATTATATACCACTATGGAAGGTTTTCCTTTGTTTTACCTTGTGCTTTTCTTCCTCATGAATCCTCATTTAGTCTATCAAGTATTAAGGACAGCAGTTTCTTTCTACATTTACTGACAGGGAAACATGGGCAGAAAAAAATAATAATGATATTAATGGTTTTCCCGAAATGCCAAAGACTGAATCCAAGACTGTTCCAAACAGCCTTTTATCTTCCCGTGCAGGGAACTGTTGATCACTCACATTGTTTCCAGTGAGAGAAATTCTTCTTTCTTATCTTCAAAAATCCTTCCCTCACATTTTACAACTGCATATAATTTTAAACATGCCAAATCTGGATCTAGTCAGAACTGTGAATACATAATTCAAAATAACTGACAGAGTTAAAGCAGATGGTGATAGCAAACAACAATGGAGTTTCATTCACTTACTCCTTTGGTTATGTAACAAACATTTAGCAAATGCTTGCATTTACTGGGTGCAAACATTTACTGGGTGCTCAGGCCTCTGTGAGATGCTGGGGATACAAAAGGAGAGAGGACATAAACATCCCTCTCAAAAGGTGCAGTCTAGTGGGGTAGACAGGCATGTAAACAAATAATTGTAGTGCAACACAAAGCAAGCTACAATCGAGGTAAGAATCCCAGGGCAATTCGCATTGTGTGGGGGGAACACTGAGTGGGGCACGAACGGGAAGAGCAACCCCGGCTTCAGTACTGCTTCTCAAAGCTTAGACAGGGAGAGCCTAAGGCTGAGACCAGGCACCCTCACACGGTTAAAAACAAAACCGAGTGGCTGAAATTAGAGACTCTCCAACCAGCTGCAAGAGAAGATGTGCTGCTGACTAGAATCATTAAATGGCATTTCCAACCAGTCTTAAAAATCCCTGAAATCTAAGCAATAGGAGAAAGAATGTGGGAATTACGTTGCCTTTTTTTTTTTTTCAAGCTGACTTGTAATTTTCACTCTCTGGCAGGGTTCAGTTTATGAAGAGGAAGTGGGAGATTTTTAATATATTTCCTATAAAGAAAGTTTTCAATTGGGTAAGATGAACCGCAGTCTCTAGGGCACATGGCACTAATAAAGCTGATCAGCCATTCTCTAGGGGGGGTCGTAAGCGTCCCCCGCCCTCCTCCTTTTTAACTGCTTAGCATTTGCTCCCCAAGTACCCTTCTGTGATGAAAACACCCAGTGCTGGCTTTAACCCAGAAGAAGTGCTTTTGACTGTGGTGGTCCTGAAATAAATCAACTCTTTTTGAGAGGAACTGGAAGGAGTAAAATCCACAACTCACGTTATCAGTCTGGGATTGAGTCCTTGTGAACAGCAGAGGCAGCAAACTTCAAACTTTATCAAGATTGTGGTGCTCATTAAGGAAGTGAAATTGAGCCAGATTTGAAGGAAAGCACTGTAGTAATTATAGAGTTATGAAGATTTAAGAGCTATGCGCCTGGGCACGCAGAACACAACGTGTTTCCTTTGGGTTCAGAGACACCGCAATTACAGGGTTTAAGGGTAGCAAAGCACCGAATTGGAACTCTCCATTAGTTGATTAATCACTGATGTAAATGCAGCCACTGGATATGACTCTGCCTCATTTGTGTCTCTTTCTCACCCCTCTACCCCTTTTTCTCCTATTTCTTTTACAAAATCAGGGCTGCCAGGGAAGGACACAAACCTTGTGTTAATGATAAGAGATTGGGTGCAAGAAAATTAAAATTTTGTGAAGCTTAATGACTTCTCTACATCAAGATTGGCTTTTTTTTTTTTTTGTGGTGCCGGGGATCGAACTCAGGCCCTTGTGCTTGCAAGGCAAGCACTCTAATCACTGAGCTAAATCCCCAGCCCCTTTGCTAAGAGTTGTATAATAGCGTGTTCTTTCTTCTTCCAGGGCTATGAAACATTAATGGTACAACAATGGCATGTTAGTAAATCTAATAGGCAAACCAGAGGAGAAAGTATTTTATGTAGGTGTTTAGCAAGAACACTGCTGAAGGAAGCTCACTAGGATGATAATATACAGAATTGTGTTAGATGAGCTCTAACGAACAACAAAACAAATACCTAGCCAGTTAGGGATAATGGATGAGACTCATTCTTTGGAAGAAAGTGTTACACCTTTCTGATAAACATGATTAATAAATCTAGTTGCAGAAATGGTGTCTTGCCCTCAAATATTATGCTGCTGGTGTTAGGTAAGTATTTGGGGATCAGGATTTTTGAGTTGGTGTCAATACAACCCAAAAGTATAGCCAGTTTGATGAATGGGGAACACAAAAAGGTCAACACACCAATTCAAACCCAGCATGACCAACCACTCAGAGAAAGAATATACTGTAAATGGAAATACAGAACTCTTGGCTCAAAAGCACTTTCCTGGAAGGGCCAACCTTTAAACTGTGTGCCAAGATGACCCTTGATGGGAAAGGTGATTTTGTCAGCAGGAGATTTTTAACTAAAAAATGTCACTCAGATTTACTTATGTGGTTCTTTTTGTATTCGTGCATGAACTACGGGACTCCTGGGATCAAAAATGCGAGACAAACCAACCAGCCATGCCTCTTAAATTCTGTTTTTGGAGGTGTTTGCTTTCTCCACCTCAATTGTAAAGATTACAGCCCAGTGCACAAAATAGTCATTTTTATTTCTCATCCTGTCTCAATGGTCTCATAATGGATTCAATAAGAGTCTGGAAATAATGAAAGCTTCTCCATGGAGAAACACAAGACCTGCCATAGGCACGATAGCACCTAGGAGTCTCCTATAGTAACAGGAATACTGGCAGAAACATTGCAAGAGCCTGAATTTCCTACTGAAGAGAAAAAGAATTTAAAAGGTGACCATCCAGCTCACTCACCAGTGTACAAATGGAATACAGGCATTAGTAGGAAAATAAACAGTTGCCCAAGAATTCTTTTGAAAAAAATGTGGTGCCTATGTTACTGTCTCATTTTGATCTGTTTTGAAATATGTTGACAGTATTTACTTCCTACTAACTTTGAGAAGAACTTCATGTCTAGGAAAGCCATGATAAAAAGGTGGGGAAGAAGAAAAAAAGAAAAGAGATGGGAGTTTTAAAAATTATTTTCCATTTTTATTTTAAATTTGCCTTATTTGTTGTTGAGGGTAGGAGTACTTGGTTTGTTTTTTTTTTTTTTAACACCTATAGGCCTCGTGGAAATTTGCTACTATGCTGACATTTACCCATTTCCATTTTTCCTAACAGAATCCCAGTTTTGTTCCAGGTGGCAACAGCGCCATCCAGTCTTCTCACCATGCCAGACCCCCCCCTTGCATTCAGGGTTGGCCAGATGACACTGTTCTGTACAGGGACATCTACATGGAAATCTGCCAGAGATTTCTGGACATGTTTTGCCTTTACCAACACAAGTGCTGCCCCTTCCCTCTTCTTCCTTCTTCTTCGACCTCGGAGACTGAAATGGAAAGGTCTTCCTGTGACCACATCATACATGAGGATGAAAGTCACACGAAAATTATGGGTAAGCCAAAGAAGAGACAGGTCCTGGAATAGGAATCATAAAGCAGAACTCCCCAGACTCCATAGTACTAACATTGTGAGACAACCTTCTATTTGAGTCAGCCACTATACATGCAGTCAGATGCAGTTCTGACTGACAGGACTATCAGTTCCTTACAAAGTAATGCTACAAAATTCAGGAGACCAGGGTTTTGGCTCTGTCTCATTCATCTGTTCTATAGATATTAGTCAACAAACACCTACTAAGTACCTGTGACTATTCTAGGAACAAAGGAACCCTTTATGAATTAAACAGAACAAAGACCTACCCTCACAGAGTTTACCTTTCAATTGGAAGAAGGTAGTTAAACAATAGTAAACAATAATTTGTTCAATAACAGTTTCATATTCAGGGGATGATTCTAGAGAGTTCCTACACTTAAGACAATTAAAAGAAAGTATGCTTGTAACAGATGATGCTGATTTCCCTTCCAGATTCCTTTTACCTGGCCAGTACACCCAACCTTGCTGCTGTGGATGTTGACTGCTCACAGCTGCACCCTGCCCTGGAGGATTTCCTGTATCTCACGGGAGCCATCTGGTAGGTTACATCCCCTACCGCAAGACACCCCATGGCTAATGACTCACTGGTACAGTGCAGAACAAGCTCTGTACTACTAGTATTCCCACTCCAGAGCTCTCCTTGGCATCAAACTGAGGCTAACTTTCTGCTGACTCAGCATCCCTACTTACCTCCTTCTTCCTCCCCTGTCTGTTTCACACCTTCCAGGTGCTTCCTAAGAGCTTTCCCTACCTCAGGCTCTGCTAATGGAAATCTGATCTAAGACAGTGTCTTTCTACATTTTTCTTTAATTAATAAAGATTTTTTTTTTGCATTTTCTCCTTTGAACAAACCATCAGAAATTTTTCTTCTTTGAGTTAAGGTTAGGAAAATTTCAAGGGGTTTGATTATAACACACAACTTCTCATCATTCAACTAAATAGAACTGGCCACCATATTGTTTCTGGCCGGTTTAAAGTCCTAATAGTTTTAACTCCTAATCACAAATCATTTAAGTTGATCCTCGATTTGCCATTGGATAAGAAAAAAATGCATAAGAATTCTTACTATTGAAATACAATTTAATGTGCTGTGCAGCACAAAAATAATTATGATAACCCCCTCTGGATCAGAGGTCAAGTGAATAAAATCTTACATATACATTAGGATGTTTCTGTTACCTCAACAACTAGTATTAAATTTAGAAGGTATCATAATGATTTTATCTACTTTGCATTTGCATTGATTGAGAAGAAAAACTCTTCATATTGTGATTTATTATGTTCATAAATAATAGCAACAAAATTTTTCTCTCATATTATATTCTTAACCCCCCAAATATGTCATATATAAAAAGTACAACATGAATCATTAACTTCATGGCACAAAAAGAGTATCTGTCTATTTCGGTACCTGAACATAGATTTAAATAGCCACAGGATTTTGTTGTATATTTAGTACTAGAATCACATACAAAGCAACATCAATGCAAAATTAATTTGTTGACATACTCTACTTTTTCTTATACAAAAAATTTAAAATAAATAAATCATAGCACTTGTTAAATAGGAAAATATTAAAATTTGACCTAATACAATGTGAACAGTAGTAAAAATTGCATTAAAATGTGTTTCATAATGTGAGTTTTAACTATTAATCTGAAATGAAACAATATTTGTTTAAAAGTGGGCCTCTTATCAGTCACCATAGAAAAAAGGAAAACGTGATTTTTTTAACATTTAAGGGACTGGAAAGATGATATGTCACTTTCAAAGAGGTTCAAGTGACCACAAAATGGAAATGTGCAGATAACTGATCTTTAGAGTCAAATACAACCTGAGAAACTATTTTTCTCTCATAAGCTGAGAGTGAAGCTGTAGCCTGCCTGGAGAATTTTATCTTTCATTGTATTAGTAGACAATTGCAGAACAGTCCCTAAATACTCAAAAGTAGGATATCATCCCACTCTTCTACACTCTTACCACACAACCCTAAGATGACCACCTTTTTAGAAAGATTTCATTGTTAATGACCCATAGCCTATGGTACCTTCCTTTCCCCTAGGACCCGTCTTATTAGACTGTATTGGCTTAACCAAGGAAAAGAGTGTGAGAAGATGTTGCTGTGGTTTGGATATGGTTTGAGTGTATCCCTCAAGTGTTCATGTGTTATAAATTTGGTCTTCACTGTGGTGATATTAAGAAATAGTGGGACCTTTAAGAGGTGGGGCCTAGTAGGAGGTCATTCCTAGCCCCTCCTCATTTTCTGCCTTTCCGTCTCTTGCCATGTGATCTCTCCCTCTTATGAGCACCCCTACAATGATGCCATCTGCCATTAGTCCCTCGCTAGAAACCAAATTGATGAAGCCACTGATCTTGGACTTTCAGCCTTTAAAACTGTGAACTGAATAAACCTCTCTTCTTTAAAAGTACCTAGTCTGATATATTTCATTATAGTGAAAGAAAAAAGACTGATACAGATGTTAAAACAAACAACTAATTGAAGTCTCTTGACAGTAGAAACCCTGAACTGAATTTATGAATTCTCTGGTCCTGGAGATCTTTTTCAATGAGCTATCTCCAAACTCAACAACTTGATATTTAAATAGTCAAATACCTAGGGGGAAGGAATTGAACTGTATGAACCTTTGAATTGTAAAACATTCCAAAGACTACATTTGCTTCTTCTAATTCCTGATTCCCAGCTTCTCGAATGGCGGTTCTGAAAATGGGCCTCTACCAAAGGGCTTGATGATTCTGGGATGAACTTTTCCAAGCACTGATGGTTAGTATTAATCAAAGCTGAACTATTGCATGCTGGCTTATTGTTCTCAATATTAAAATACATGAAATGCACATTGTAGATTATGTCTACACTGCATATAGAAGCAATGCAGAAAAAGAAGGTAACTGGAGAGAACTGTGATCTGAGAGGTAAGAAAAGCTATCTAATTCAAGGTCCCATTTGGATCAACCCCATCAGCTTTAAAACAACTTTGGTTTATTTGCCACATGCCACCCATACACACAGACACACACACACGCACTGGGATACACAATTCCATCTTAGTAATGCCCTAAAATTAGTATGATCTTTCTTCCTCCTTAGCCTTGTTCTCTCATATATGCCAACTGAATGACTAAAACCTAGAAATAATTGACCAGCCAGTCCTTGCATTTGTATAGCTCTGCAAAATCTTTTGGAGCAATTCTCTGTAAATAAATGTATTGACCATGTAAAGATAGTATTTTAGTTAAACACTGTATTGAGTTATAATACTGAATTTAAGTACTTTATATGGTAATGCCAGTATCTATGTTTTACACACACACACACATACACACACACACATATGTTACAAATAGACAAGCGAGTTCTACTCTGTGCTATTGGATGGTGATTTACTCTGCTGTTTCCTTACATTTTAAGAAATCGTACAATGTATTTAAGAGGTTGTCATTGTAAGGAGTTGTAATTGTATGAAATTAGCCCTCTGCGTTTAGGGTGGTACCCAAAGGACGGAGCTGGACCTGAAAGTTGGGAACCCCGAGCACAGCATTCTCTCCCAGAAGTTTCAATGACTTAAAACATTCCCCAGGCAAACCACCCATCCTTTCTTTTTTTCCTCTTTCAAGTCAAAATTCCCAGCTTCACAAATGGCAGTTCTGAAAAATGGCTTGGCGATTCTGGGATGAAATGAATCACCATGTACTGATGTTATCCAACATGAGTTTTTGGAGGAGAAAATGACTCCTATGGCTTTCTATCCATCATTGTCTACAAGAGTTCCCTCTGTAAACAGCTGGAAGTTTGCCCATTTTAAATGACGCAAAGAATCTTTCTCAAATCCCTGGAGTCGTTCTTCTGTGGTCTAAGAGGATTATTAGGCAATATCTTCTTAGTAACCAGTCTCAAATACATTCCCGGTACTGATTTTCTTCTAGTTCCTAACCCAACCTTACAAAAGCATTTCATTACCTTCAGGGTTCACTTTTGGAGATTATCATATCCTGGTTCTTACCATGGTGTGGGCCCAATTCAAGATGCTTCCTTGTACCCTCATACCATTATTTCTGGACATGTAAATTCAAATTCCATTCACTCAGTACAGTTTTTATTTTTCTCAAACTTTTCTTATTAGATGCAGTATGAGGAGTAGGGGTTAACTTGACCTTAGTTTTTGATGATTTAATATGGTTCTCAACCTTGGCTGCTCATCAGAATCACTTGGGTATCTTTAAAAAATATTGATACCTGGCCCCCACTTCCACACCAACCAAGAATTTCTAGTTTAATTGGTCTGGGGTACATCCTGGGTATCAGGATTTTTAAAACTCCCCCAGGTGTTTCTGATGTACAGCCAAGATTTAGAATCAACTGAAGCAAGAAGACTTGATTTAGTGCAGCCACTAATTAGCTACATGGCCTTGAGCAAAAGAAATATTCACTTATCCAACAGGTATTCCATGACAGCTGACTGTATGTAAGATAGTGCTATAGGCCTTGTCTTCCAGCCTCCAAGAAAAGTGAATTGGATTCAACAATTCATTTACACAGCAAATAAATAATGGGTGCCTACCACTTTCCAGGGACTGTGATAGGCACAAGGTATACAATGGTAAACCCGGCAGACAAAAATCCCTGCCCTTATGGAGCACACAGTATATTAGAGGAAGCATAACCGTTTACACATAATGGAAAAGCGAATAGCAACGGTAGATGGAAGAGTGATGGGATGGACTGACAGCCAATGTGGAGGCAGTGGTGGAGGTAGTAGAGAGGGAGGAATGGAGAGAGGTTGATGGGTTCCAGAAATAGTCAAGGAGATAACATCACCAGGACTTGGTGATGGATGTGATAGAGAAGTGAGAGAGAGAAAGGGGAAAAGGTCAACTCCTAGGTCCCAAGATTGATGGCCTATTTGCTAGAGTGAAGAGTGGGGGGTGGGAATCTCAGAGGACTGAGAGCTAAGATATATGGAACCAGAGTAATGAAACCAACCCCTCAAGAACAGAGATTGGGCAGATAAGCAGACCTTAGCTAAGCGATGCAATGTCTCAAACAAGTGGTCATTCCTATCCCTAACTGGGACTTTGTATAGCTTAAGGGGTGGCCATGGAGGAACCCCTTCCTATAGAACCAAGCCCAAGTAATTCGAAAGGGAAAATGAACAGAAAAATGAGTTGTGCTTGTACAGTGATGTGAGGCACAAAGTGTGCTGTGGAAGAAGGACCCTTGCAAAGCAGGGGAGTACTTAGGGAAAGAATTCTCTTTCTCTTGATGGATATAGACCGCCTTGTCCCTGAGAATCAGTATTTGTCCTTGGTAGACCTCTGAGTGTGTGCCAGGGAGAAGGAAAGGGAGAAGGAAAAGGAGAATGAGAGGGAGAGGGAGGAGAGGGAGAAGGAGAGGGAGAAGGAGAGGGAGGGGGAGGGAGGGGGAGGAGAAAGAGAGATCCACAGCTATTGCTGGACGTACCTATGCACACAAGTCCTGCTGGAGAATGGGCAGGATACCACCCAACGGAGGCTGCAGAGATCCCCGACCTAGCTGACTCACACTGAGGGAAAGAAGGATGCGTCCTGGGGTCAAAACAGCCCCACATGGATGAACTCTTCCAAAAAGGAAGAGGCAGAGTGGAATAAGGCAGGATTCCACAGAGAGGAGCCAACTTGAAGGAAGAAGGGAACTCGAACTGGAGTATACTTCTAAGAGTCCTTCATGGCAGCTAAATTCCTCAAGTGTTCCTGTGGTTTCACATCTTTCCCTTCACATGTAGCTTTCTTCTTCAACGCACCTCAAACCTTCAGTGCAGACTGACAGACCTGCGTAATGGTCTGGCAGTGCTGGGGATGAACGTGACAGTTGGGACTCCTAATCATTTCCCAAAACTCCCAGAGATCTTTGCAGAGGGAGCAACAGTTTACCACCAGGAAGGCATTCTGGGAGGTTCAGACCTCTGCTCGCAATGAAGGTAGAAGCACCTCCTGGTGGATCGGATAGCAACACAAACTCGGAAGTGCAGCCATGCCAAGGGATGACTTAGGAATGGACTGGGGATCAATATGTCCCTTTCTAAAATATAATTGGAAGGAAACTATTAAAACAAGATGGAAACTTCCATTTGATTTACTGAGGCAAAACACCAGGCACAGTGCCTGGTTTAGAGTTGGCACTCAGTAATTGATAGGTATTAGGATGATTATAGTTATGGATATTATGATTATTGAGCTTCAGTGGCCATAGAGATGACCATGGTCTTAGACAGTCTGTGAATGGCTCAGAGTAAGAACTCCAGCAGGCTTGGGACATGTACAGTGTGATACGGAGGGCCTGGGGCATGCTCAATAATTCAGCCCCGGATCAGTCCTCATCCTCTCTTCCCAGCAAGTATGTGTTCACCTGCTGAAGCTCATGAATATGACTCTTGGACCGTAAGTCTCACTTCTAAGACTTCTGAAGGCCTGTGCTTGTTGCTCCAGAAAAGCTCATTACTGTCACTTAGCCCCTTTGGTGCTATTTCCCAAAGATTTGGCAAATGCCTTGGCAGGCACACTCTGCTGCATGGTAGAGGCCCGAGGCCAGAAGATGCGCAGGAGGTGAGAGAAAACTCAGAACTAAGTAGGACAGAGGAGTGGGGTGAAGATGGAGAAGAGAGGAAGGAGGGGGCCAGCCAGAGTCTGGACCAGAAACAAATGGCATATTCAAATGAGGGTGATCTGAGGAGCCTTCTTTTACCAAGAGACTAATTATACAATGAGGGCAAGTGGATACAATGTAAGCCAGGGCAAGCAGCAGCAGAGCTGACACCACCCCTAAGCCCAAAGAGAGCGAGAGGCTGCCAGAAGGATGGAGGGACATGTAGGCACACTTCTTTGACAGAAACAATAACCTTAAGGACAGAATCGGCCCAAACAGGGAACTAAGCAGAATAAATACCTGAACCTCACTGTCCTTGGGATTCCCACTCCCTGCCCTCCTCCTCCCTCTGAGACGCTCCATCATTCAAACCCAAGGGCGACCTCTGGACTAGGGAGCCCTCTTGATGGAATCCACATACACAAAGCTCCTAGCCACAGAGCAAGGTAAAGCAGGGCAGAGAAGGCCGGACAGCTGATCTCTGGCACGGTACGGGAGAGATTGCTAAGGCCTAGTATCGGGTGGGATGTTTTTCAAGAACATGAGACCGCAGGCCCACTAGTGTCAGGCTAGGCGGATAATAATTATCTCAGAAATGGTGATGGTTTGTGTTCACCATCCCAACTTTCCCTTTGTCCTTGGGGCAAAAGGCAAGTCTCATTTTGGAAACAACCATGTCCAGAAGCAGGATGAGGAAGAGAAACTCTTAGCAAAGAAATAGTTTTCCCTGTGGCTGCCAACAGGACCCTGGAGAACTAGAAGAACTATTGTTGGGGGGCAGGAAAAGGTTCCAGGAGTGGAAGTGGGAGAGAGCTGAAGCACTCAGAAGAAAAAAGCAAATATTTAGCAGTAAGAGAACAGCATGAAGTAGAAAACTACTATTCAAAGTGTAATCACGGTCCCTAATAAAGAGCCTTTCCCTGGAAGTACGGGGTGAGGGGTGGCTAAGGGGATCTGGCTGAGATGCTACATGTTTCATATTACATGGTTCCTCCTCCTCTTTTCATCCACCCTCTTCCTGAAATTCATACAGACTTTTTCCTAACACTGCAATGTGTGTGTGTGTCTGTATGCATGTGTATGTGTTTTCACTTGTCACTAAATGATGAGTATTCAATGAAACACTTCTATTTTGGGGACATTAACATCTCTAAAACAAGACGCAGAAAAGCAGAGGGAGGCAGCTAGGGGCTGCATTTAATCTTCTCTAATATTGCACTGTGAAGGAAACTGGGGAATGAAAACATAGTCATTTAGAAAATGGTTGATGAGTCACTGATTGGCACAGGGTGGAGAAAAAGAGAAGTCATTATTCATTCAGAGTGTGCCTGGTCTTTAAAAATAGACTCATCACCCTAGTGGAGGGGGCCTCAGGCTTTGGAGAGGCAGGGGGTGGGCAGAGAGCAAGGACTGGGACAGAAACTGCCCTCGGCAGGCGAGGCCCTCCTCCTTCATCTAGATGCATCTCAGCTCTTGAAAACCTTCCAGCTTTGAGAGGCAGAAAGACGGCTTAATGTGCCTTGTTCTTCCTGTACCTTTTTCTTGAGACCTTCATAATGCTTTTTGGGAAACTTCAGCTTCAGGGGAATCAGGCTAAGCACAAGAGACGGCACTTTTTGTGACCATAATTTTGCCAACAAAACCAATACTTCGCTATTCATAGAATTCCTTTCCCAGGCCCTGGACTACCTAGGTCTCCCTGTTTCTGACCTCTTTGTTGTTTTTTTGGCTATTCTCTAATTGCATCAATAGGGGAGAGAGATTTGGAATCTATCAAATCATAACATGGTGAAATGTTTACCAGAGGAGGAGAGTCAAAGTCCTGGGTAAGCAGACATTTGGGGATTTTTTTTTTTTTGGCCTGTGTTATAAGAAAACAAAATATAACAAAATTTCTGCCTAGCAAGGATTTTGTTCTTTTTATGATAGTTCTTGGGTGTTAGCACACAGATCTGGAAAATGAGGAAAAGGTTAAGCTTGCAAGAGTCTAATTGGTTAGCAGTGAGAAGGATAGAGAGTTGGTAACTTCAAAGAACAGAAAAGGATGGATCTAGATGGTGAAAAGAGGCAGAGGACAGATCAGGCTGGGTTGGACAGAAAGCCTGAGGACCTTCTGAGAGATAGAGGGAGAAGCAGGGTTAACTGTTGGGCTGTAATGAAATGGGTCTTTGAAGAGAAAGATAAGGAAAGAGAAAATTGGTTGGGTGCTGTGAACAGAATTCTTTCTTTCCATTTTGTGGATGCTTTAGTAAAAATTCAAACAATTTTTCAATATTCCGGATCACTGGAGTGGTGTTTCTTCAGAATGTGCACTGAGCTGAGGTAGACAAGAAGGTGGCCCAGGTTTATGAGAATCACAAGCTAGAGAACGTCCCATTCATGCATATTCATGTGCCATCCCCCATCCACAGCCCTAGAGCTAATTCTCTTACGTTGTCTTGCTGTCTGTCAGTTTGTTACTTGCTTAGTTAGCTGTCCTTGCTCATACTGGAATAAACTTGCCTACTCCATGTGGAGACAAAAAAGAAAAGTCTGGAACTACTTTCAGAAAAAGAGGGAGATATGCAAGGCCAAAAATTAATCTCCATTTGGAATTCAATCTTAAAAGGGCAAAAGCAGCTGCGAGCAGACTCTTAGAGCAACTGCTAAGTAGTGCTGGAGAAAAAGACAGATTTAGTAGCCTGCAGATCATTGAAGGATGTTTCAATTTTGTTGGGTACCTGAAACTACAGCTATTTCTCATGCAATGTTATTTTAAACATTACTGTATGTATAACAGCATTTTACTAATGAGTTTTTATGTATTATTCTTCTTCAGATTAAATAACATGCACTTCAATATTCTGTAATTTTTTAGTCTGAATATTCCTTTTAGATATGTGCACTCTTCTCTCCTTTTATTCAATCAAGTTGTAACTCTCCTAGAAAAAAGTAAGAAAACAATATACTAAAAGGGTCAAATATAACGATCAAGCAGCATTTATTCTAGGAATGTTAGCTGCCAAAGTTTAAAAGACATTTGACAAGATATAATGCCTACTCTGATAGTAATTATTGGTCAACTAGGAATATAAAGACCTCCTTTAACAAGATCAAGAATAGCTCATAAACCAACAGCCAATATCACATTTAATGTTACCAAAATCCCCACAAACAACAAAAAGCTGGAAGCATTTCCATTAAAATAAAGAAGAAACAGAAGTCCTGAAGTTGCCATTGTTTCGTTGTTGTGCAACATTGCCCTGTAGGTCCCAGCTGCTATAAGATGTTAAACAGGAAGAAGATAGGAAACTTATCAACATTCCCAGATGATTTCCTTCTTTGCCTGGAAAAACCAAAAGAATCTAATAAAAAAAATCAATGGGCCAAATAATCAAATTCGTTAAGATGGGCCAGTTATAAGACAAATACATAAAATTCATTTACATAATCTTTTCTATAAATTAACAACACCCAGTCTGAAAATACCTTGGGGAAAGATTGCATTTATGATAGTAACCTATTCATTTTAAATATTAATTTGAATATGCACCAAGTGTTGCCCTACTCATTCATCTGCAACTTCCAGCAACAAAAATGACCACCATACTGAGTATTAACTACGTTCCAGGTCTTGAACTGAGGTCAAGCTTCCCAAAGTGTAAAACATCTTAGTGTAGTTTCAATCGCCATACTAATTTTTATGTGTATGATAAAGAAAAACCTAGCACATCCGGCTGTGATTTGACGGATCTCATTGCCTAAGATGAGGTTGAAGAAGTCTCCTTTCAAAAGTAAATGTATTTGGTTAATAAAAGGCAGGTGTATTTTAAGGGGGAAATTGGCAAACGTTAATCAAGGTTGTTGGTTCCATAGACTCCATTTGCCCCAGCCCACCACACACTTTCCCCCTCCTCCTCCCTGCCCTGTAATGGGAAGCCAACTACACGGGATCACATCATGGCTCCCTTGTTTCTGGCTTTTCTCAGACAGTGGGAGAGCTCCAGGAGAAGAATGTGGATGGGAGAAGAGTGCGCCTCAGGTATACTTTAGTCTACTGCTTCCTCTCCAGCAGTGTCATTGCCCATTGACTAGACCCTTTATTGAGGTCTATGGACCTGTCCCTTCTGTAAACAGTTCCTGGTTTTATAAACCCTTTCTCCTCTTGTTTCCTTCAGGCCTGGCATGATAACAGCTCCCTACAGCTGTCAGAGTTAGGTCCCGAACTATCGCTTAGCTGGTTTCATTCTGCCCACACTTTTTAAAAACAGATCCTTTTACTAAACTTTCCTCGGAGTTACCCTGATTGATACAGTGATAGGTGAATGACTCAATTTTGGGAAGCCACAATATGCTATTAAAGCCATCATGACAACCTTTTAAAATCAGCATGATTATCCCTGTTTAATACAGGAGAAAAATGCAATTTAGAGTCGAGGTGACTTAGTCAACATCCCCAAGTTATTAAATGGTGGGCCCAGATGGATAGTCTGGGGTCTGTCTGAGGCCAAAACTTACTTAGACTTAACACTTCACCAAGCTGCCCCTCGGGTGAACCCTAAACTATGCCCAACCTCGCCGTTAATCCATCACTTCCTTGTTGTCATTTCTCCGAGTGAAATACAATTGTAACTCTGGCCAAGTGTGACCTAACTCCTCAGGTTTCTTTTCTTCAGGCCAAATGTTTCAGAAGGCCCTGTTCTGAGGAGTGGTTGGTTATACATCCTCGTACTTAAAATCCCCTCAACTAGTGGGTGGCTTAGAGGCTCACAGAGAGGAAACAGCGCCCTACACTAATCTTTAGGATCCCAAAGAATCGACATTTTTATAGTGAGCTATATCTCATTTGAGAGGATAAAAACACAACATAAAAGCCCACACCCACCACAAAATGAGACACTTGAGGTGATTCCAGCCCTTTTTAACCCACTAGAGTTCTCATAAAATTTAAGCCAACTAATAATAATGACTCATATTTTTCTCTTTCCTCTCATGGATTTTAGAGGTTCCATAAGCCACACTCCACTTTACTTACACCTTACTTTCTAAGTAAAGAGAGATCTGAAAGTTTAAATAAAATTTAAACTTTTATGGAGCAAAATCTGAAATTTAAACATTTTACTTAGTGTTTCTTTTTTGCTTCTGTTCTGGGAGCACAAGTAATATTACAGATTCAAATATTCGTTGCTTAAAATAAGACCATTTTTTTCAGTATTGAACGACGGTGAAATAAATTCAAATATGGATGGTTCCTGGAGGTAAGTGTAGCTTTGTGGATAAGACCCTGAACTTCAGCATCAAGCCCTGAGACGGATTCCTCACCTGTGTTATGTTAGGTAAGTTTCTTCACCTCTTCATGTTTCTGATTCTTTCTGTGAAAAATGAGACTAATAATGGTATTTCCTTCACAGGGTTACTGGGAGAAGTAAATGAGCCAATCCATGCAAAACTTTGAACATGGAGTTTAACATACAATAAATATTCTATGATTGCTAATTGATAATTACTCTTATTAATGAAGCTTCTATGATAGGCACTGAGGAGGGTCAAAGATGAAAGAGTCTTTGCATGTAAGTGGATTATAACGTTATACAGACAAAATGAGCATAAACCACGATAAGGCAGAACAAATAGATGGTCTAATAGAAATAAAGAGTATCATAGCAACACAGAGGATGGAGAAATTATTTTCAGTATTGTATTCTAGGGACAGATGCATGGCAGAGATAACACTGAGTTAACTCTGAAGATGAGTGGGATTTTGAGAGTTATATACGAAGGAAGAGAATCCCCGGCAGAGGAAACAGCGGAGAAAGATAGTCTGTAGAACAACAATATCACTACCTCCCCAAGAAATTTAATGTTGATTGATACAATACTATTTAATACAAAAAAAATTCAAATTTCTCCAATAATATCCACATAGCTACTTTTGTTTATTTCAGAATCCAATTAAAGATCATGCTTTTTTTTTTCAGTTTTCAAGTCTCTTTTCTCCCCTAATCCAGAATAATTCCTTTCATTTTTTTTCTTTTATCATCTCTTATGACACTGATGTTTCTGAAGGCTTCTTTTCTTACAGAACACCCCATGTCTGATTGTTTTCTCATTATCAGATTTATGTTAAGCCTTCTTGGTAGGAAAACTACATAGTCAATGTTGTAGGCTTCTCTCTGACTCACATCAGGAGACACATGATGTGTTTATCCCATTTTTGAAGATACTAAGTTCAATTACTAGATTAAGTGAGACATCAAGGGGACATTAGGCACTTTTATCACTTTGTAATTAGTAAGCAATCTGTAGTGTGACAGTTTGAGATGGTGTAAATATCCTGTTCTCAAATAACATTTTACTCAATACTAGAAATTATTTTGAACTATAGGGAAAAATATTATATACCAAAACTAGAGGATGAAACAAGGGTAGTACTTAGAGGGAGTTTTAGAGCCCTAAATGCATATTTTAGATTCTAAAAACCTTTCATATTAATGAGCAGAATATTCATTACAATAGGTTATAAAAGGATCAGCAACATAAACCCAATGAAAGAAGAAAATAATAGAGAACAAAAATATTGAAACAGAAAACAAATATATTACAGATAATCAATAAAACCAAATTTTGGTTTTATTTAAAGGACTACTGAAACTGGTAAACCTCTGATAAGACTCAACTTGAAAAATGAAAGACAGCATAAATTACCAAAGCCAGTTCAATCAAATAATTATGGAAGGAGTAATTCCTAATCTTGAACTTTCCCAGAAAATAAGAAAGGAGTAAACTCCAACATGTTACCTGATTCTGGTATTACCTAGAAAGCAAGACTCCACAAGGACAGAATAGAGTGGGTGTAAAAATTCTTAATGAAATATTAACAAATGAAATCCAGCAATATATTTCAAAGTCAGCAAGGCTAATTTATCATTAGCAAATAAACCAATTTAATTTGCTACAGTAACAAACCAAAGAGGGAACTCATGAAGCTCATTTCAATAGATGCAAATAAGAACTCTACATGTGCAACTTCTACTGATGATTTAAGGTTTTTAGCAAATTACAGAGATGAAAACTTCCTTAATCTGATAAAGCATATCTACCAAAAACCTACAGCAAACATCAGGCTTAATGGTGAATGTTCAAAGCTCTCCCTTTAAACATAACTGTTTTTGTTATTACGGAACTTCTAAAACATACACAAGTATAGCAATTATTCTAACAAATATTCATGTACCCATCACTTTAAAAGCATTCCCTCTGATGTCAGGAATAACACACATGTGCTCATTAGAACCTTTTTCTGTTCAACATGATTTTGGAAGCCCTGGCCAATGCACAGTCAAGAGGAACAAGTTTTTGAATGAAAGAAAGAGAGGAAAAAAAGGAAAGAAAGGGCATGATTTGCAGATCATGTTATTGTATACATGAGAAAATCCAATATAATCTAGAAGTAATTCATTAGATATAAGAGACTTTAGCAAAGTTGCTAATATAAAAAATCATATTTCTATATACAAGCAACAACAAGAAAATGGAATTTTAAAAAGATACTATTTATAATAGCACCAGAAAATATCAACTATTCAAGGATAATTTTAATAAAATATGTTCAAGATTTCCACTGGGAAAATCCACGAAATTATGTCAAAAGAAATTAAAGAAGACATAGGAAAGATTATCAAAATGAATCAGAATGCTCAACATTATTAAGATGTTAGCTCTCCTCAAGTCTACAAATTTTGTGCAATCCCAAACGCCATAATGTTTCTTCTTCATCTGTTTTATAAAACTTGACAACCAAATTTTAAAGTGGACATGGATGTGAAAGTAGAAGAGACTCTTAGAGAAGAAGAAGGAGATAAGGGGAGGCAGAAGGGAAGGTAATCAAAGTAACAAGGGTAGATAAGATTCAAATAGGATACGTGTGCATGAATATGCCACAAAGAACTGCATTATGCTGTATAATTAATATGCATTAATGAAAAAAGCAGAAAATGTACATGGAACAGTGAAAGGCTAAAGATAGGCAAGACCTTTGTGCAGGCCCCGTGGGTGGCTCGGGAGCTGCAACACAAAACTGATCCCAGTCTCTCTGCATTCTGAGTACTGTTATTCAGTTCTTTCCTCTTTGCTTCCTTCTGTGTAATGACAAAAAAGGATACAGAATAAGATCAGGATTAGCCCCAACCCACCCCAGCCCCATTAAACCTTCAAAATTTAGTTTTATGTGTAAAAGAGAGTGGTATAAAGAAACTCCAAATCTTTCTAGCACTAAACATTCCTCTTATGCACTGATTCAATCTACATGCACCGTGTATTAGGTATGTAGGAGACATGGTTCTGAGCACGTTGCGTGTTCTAACTCTTTTCATCCTAAGGACACACTAACTAAGCATCTGCTATGTGCTCAGTACAGCTGTAGGGACTGGAGATGAAAAATGACTGAGACCTCTTATGATCAAGGGTTCATTATCTATTCTAGACAAAGTCACAAGCGTTTGTTTTCCCTCTCGTATCTTTCTTCTTCCCTTTCATATACTCCAGCTTATCTTTCTTCTGACTGATCTTCATATAGCTCAACATATGTCAGTCTGTCAACATATGGCCTGTTTTGCAAACTGATAAACAGTAGCACATATGCAACTATATATTCCTGATCCACAGATGCCCCAGCTTGGCTTCATTAGCCTCAGTAGAAAGCATTTGGAAATTCTCTCTCAGAAATTCCAGAATCCAGGACCAGCCCATGTATCCTGACAAGTGGTTAAAATAAGTTGTTCTACATCTTTTTTGGTGCCAAGTCCAGAATGTTGTCTCCCTGCCTTTTCAATTCAGAGGCATTTATTACCAAAGTCCCCACTGTCACTCTCAATTTTTTTGGGATGCTCTGACCAGAAGTTAAGTTGCCCATTAAAGAGTCTTTTGTTTTTCCATTTGGCAGTGACTCATATCTCCTCTGTGCCAGGGGATCAGCCCTACTGGGACATGCATGTGGTATACTGTAAGAGCCTTAAGTCTATTTTGCCTATTTAAAAGTAAAAATAGATCAGTGTAGCAGATTCTGTAGAGGCCCCACCCATCTCATCACTTGCCATTTCCCTACGCATTGGCTTGATTGCCCAAACCTACATTTCTTTGTGTGAGGGCTTTCTCTGCTTATGTACACTGGAGGTCCAAAGCACTCAGTACCCCGCCTTCTGCAACCAATGAGTGTTGGAAGGTGGGGAACTAATGCCCCAGCTCGCTTGCCTTTCGGGGGGATAATTCTGGGTTCCCACTTGGAAACTCATTGAGAGTATATCCTTTCTTGACTTCCTTCCTTTTCTTCTCTCTTCTGCATCACTCCCTATCAGTGTTTTGTGTGATCACCCATAAACAACTTGCCTTTGAGTACTTGTGTCAAGGGTATCCAAATTAAGACAATCTGAATTTCAACTTTGGGAAAAAGGTGATAAAGGTTATCACAGGGTCTCCTCAATGCTGTACTTTTACTGGTGGCCCAGGAGAATATCTACAGTTTTAAAATGTTTCCAAAATATCAAGATATGATATATACATGTACCAATTACCCAAAGTGAATGTAACTATTATGTATTGCAAGCATACACTTTAAAAATAGCAAAAAAAAAAAAGAAGTTCCTGATGTCAATAAAAGCACCCGCAGATCCCAACACGTTGGAAATATCATGCCTATATTCTACTTAGTTACTTGGTCTGGTAGGAATTTGTCCCAGTGGCTAAGTACTATGCCCAGCTATGTCGAAATGATAGAGGTGGAAAGAGTGAGAAAGTTGGATTCTGCCACTTTTTTTATTCATGCATAGCTTCTTGCCTCCTTGTTCTTAAGATCATAGTGTCTTCCTTTTCCTTATAAAGATTAAGATGGACACAATTAGGTAATAGGAAACAGCAAACAAAAGAAGAAAGTAACAGTAACTCTGGTTATTTTAATAACTCATCTGGCACTCGATGTCTACCGATTCTGAGTTGACCTTTAACTCCTTAAAAACTCTGATTAAATCCAAAGAGTCGAAAGTCATTTCAGATAAGTAGCTCCTGATAGAAAGTTTTACAAATGTACTATTGTCCTTTAACTCACTGCTTCAAATATTTCAGGGAAATCCCAGTGGTAAAATTTGACTTGGTATAAGCTGAATAAGGAGAGGAAGGAAACAGAAGTTTGATACGAAAGTGAGACCCGTTACATCTCAACCCCAGTCTATTTAGTAAGCTCTTAGGCCAGCGCTGCCCAAAGAGCTTTCTGCACTTCTAGAACAGCATGTCCATTACAGTAGCCACTAGCCACGAGTGGCTGCTGAGTACTTGAAATGTGGGTAGTACATTCAATATGTATAACAGCTTCTTAAATATTTCATATATTGCAATATCATATATATTGTGCAACATAGCTTTAAAATTGTGCTCTAGTAATGGTTATCCCAGTTCCAGTTTTTTTCCTCCCAGTAAAGCTCTCCTTCTATCTTTGACCCTTTTTCTACTCTTGCTCTCCAGACTTGCTCACTGTTCACCACGTCCCAGCTTTTGGGAGGGCAACTCCCCAACTAGATCCCAAATTCCTCTCTAATCTCTTTTCTATTGACTCAACCTAGGACAGGGATATTGAAGGAAATATGGCTCCCTGCTCCAGTTCTTACATTACCTACATAGTACATCCTTCCCGCTCATATCTGGGCTTGCTCTTCATTAGTGGAGGAGATCTTGGCAAAGTATCCTTCTCGGAGTGGTGAGACAGCTGTTGTCAAATGTTTGCGCATATCTGCCAGGAGCCTTCCCATATAGCTCACCCTCCCATATTGCAGACGTGTGCGTCCTTGGGCTCCTGTTTAAGGCGAGCCGGAAGTGCCTGAGAATCTAGGATGCAGTGAGTCTAGATCCATCGAATATTATGGTGGTGAGGAAGGTCTAAGAAATCCTCCAGCTTTCTTGTCCCCTGATAAAGACCTCTGCTGTTCCCAGAGCAGGATGGAGCCCTTGTTAGCCTCTTCAGGAACTTGCTTGATGTCTCATCCCCCCTTCTGGGTGTTCTTCCCCTTCCAGACTCATTCTGTTATGTTTTTTTCCATTTTAAAATCCTTCTCTCAGAGTTCATCAATGGAGAATCCAACTTAAAAGAAGTTTTTCTTTAAATAAAAAACAAAAACCTAAAGTCCACTAGGAGGGTCTTTGTGATATATTTTCTAAGGTTGTTTTTTAAGGAAACAGTGGGTGAGAATGCATTGCAATTGAACATTGAAAAAATATTTTGAGCCTCAGCAGAACAGATTAACCTTACCTAAAATTCTTGAAAATATTTGAATCTAATGCATGCATACATAAAGATGGTCAATCCAAATATCAGAAAGTCTGATACGGAATCAATGACTCAGTATCAGACTTTCAAAACCCAAAGAGGAAAAGAGAGGGATACTTTTAGATTCAGCAGATATTTGTTGTAGGTGGGCCATGTTTGGTACATCTGGCATTTGTGTCCGATGAAGAGAAGAAAGTAACAGGGTGCCCTACGTCGTTCTCAGTCTAACCTGTTTCAGATAAGGAGACTACTGATCACATTGCCACCTTGCGGAGCATATTCAATGACAGGGATGTTTTAAAGATGAAATTGGGCAGCTCTTCAAAAAATTTTTTTTAAATCACCAAAGGGTTATTTCATGACCTAGTTTCCTTAGTAAGTAATAACGTATGGAAAGGCTTGTTTTCAGTCCTCAACAGCTGCCAAAACCTGAATGTATCAAATCCAACAGATCACAGTCATTCCGGAGATCTATTAATAGCAAGATAATTTTCAAGTCCACTGTACCGAGTAGCGTTTTGTTTTTTGGTTAGGCATATAATGCATTCCATATCACGTCTGGCAAGATGTGTTTTGAGGTTGCATTTTTTAAAAATAAATCAGGCTTGTTTTAAATTAGGGCAACAATAAATCCATCATTGTTCAGTATTTTGGTTTGGAATATTGTGGGACCACAGCTAATATCTAGGTTTGTGGAGACCTAAATTAAAACACATTTGTCTCTTTTATGTTCTTATACTATGATATTTTGGTGTTTATCAGAAATCAGAGATGTGAAGGAAAAATACAGATCTCTGGCATGAGAGCAAGTTGTGATGAGCCCATAAAGTATATCGTTTGATAGGAATTCTGGACTTCCTAAGGGCATCTCAAAGGAGGAGGAAAAACTGTACCAGATTCCACAGCACAACAGTTTTTTTCCCTGTTCAAATTCTGTACCAAGTCTTTAGTGTGTGTTTGCCCCGTTTAACAAATCCTTCAGCAGCATCAAAAACATATTGCGTACGTTAGTATTATGTATAAATTTGTTTCGTCTATAGTATCTAGTTGTGTGGTCAGACATAAGTCTGGTGTTGCTGCAAAAATATTTGGGGAATATGATTAACATTTACATCAGTAGACACTGATAAAGCAGATTACTTTTGATAACTGGGGTGGGCCTCATCCAAACAGTTGAAGTCCTTAAGAAAAAAATTGAGGTCCTCTAAAGAGGAAGGAATTCTGCTTCCAGGCTAACTTCATACTCAAGACTGCATCGTCAACACTCGCCAGAACTTCCAGCCTGCCCTGAGGATTTCAGACTTGCCAGCCCCCACAGTAGTGTGAGCCAATTCCTTAAAATAAACCTCTGCCTCTCTCTCTGTCTCTCTCTCCCCGCTCCACAGACATATACATATCTCCTATTGGTTTGTGTAGAGAATCCTGAATAATACAAATATTCTCCTATGTGTTCTTCTAAAGGTTAAGTTGAGATTTCATGACTAAGTTTTTAACCCATCTGGAACTGGTTTTGTAGATATATTCTTAATGTACTATTCTTCACTAATTTTGTTTTACTCTTTGGAGAGTAAAAAGAAGTAAATGTGTATATTTACTAGTCTTCTTGGACTGGAAGTTTTGGTATCTTTTAAAAAATATACACATTTACTCCTCACTGTAGAGATTCTGATTCAATACATCTGAGGCCTAACTACATGTATTTCGTTAATTCAGATAATTCTGTCTTTGAAGAAAATTTAGGTGGATATTTAAATACCCTTTAAATGGGGAACATTTTAAAATGATATTGAAGACAGAATCCATTCAGAAAAAGCTTCAGAGACTTGACTCTATTATATGAATTTGCAAACTGCTTGTTGAAGTTTAAAAATTCATATATAGAAGTGTATCCATGAAATTTTTTAAAATCCTGTACAGCAAAGCAGCCCCATAAGGAAAATTAAAAGTAGAATGACTAATAAAAATGAATAACATGTGTGACAATGGGTGAATATTCATACGTAGAAAGCTCTTACAAGGAAATACTACAAAAGGAGCAGAATAGAGTAGAATAATGATGAACCTGAGTTAGAGAATCTCACTGACTCAGAATTCTGGTTCCAACACTTACAAACAGGATTCTGGCAGGCACATTACTAACACTCTGTCTCTGTTTTTTCATTTCTAAAACGGGAATGATAATAACTTTATAGGATCATAGTGAACATTAAAATAGGTAATGCTAGTGAGGGTTTAAGCATATTATAAGGCATCAATAAATATTGGCTTTTTAATAAAAAGTTTAAAAAAAGAAAATGGGCAGAGGACATAAACAGGTGAGTCAAGTCATTAAAAGCAACAATTACAATCCAGTATAAATGGGTTGTGCCCTCACTAATGATTAGGAAAATACAAAATTAAAAGCTGATGTTTTATTTTCATCCTTATCATGGATCAGACTGGCACAGACAAAAAAGCTGGACAATACCTGTGGCTGGAGAGGGCAATGGGAAGCATGTCCACCCGCTCCTCTGTGACTGCTAGTCGTATGGTTGTAAAGGCAAATAACTATTATTCTACTGCTACCTACTACTCTAGCTGCCCCGCCCACTTCCCTGGGACCTCAACCACTTCACAATCTGGCAACCAAAGTTACCGCTAGGACTTTGCTTGCTGCCAAGGTCAGTATCCATTCTATTGTTCAGTATTTTGAGTATCAATTCTGGATACAATCCTTCTAGAGTATTGTGACAATAAGTCAGAGGCTGTAATATGTATGACAAGGAACAAATGCAGGAAATGTATAAAATGTATTTTAGAGACGTTATTGCAAAGTTGGCAGCAACCTAAAAGTTTTACAAGAGACACTGGCTAAAGTTGTCATGGTAAATCTCTATAATGGAATGTTGTGCACTTCTTAAACTGAAGGCATTAAATCGCCCCCCCCAGTATATAACTAATGGGGAAAAGTTACAAAACACCATGTTTAATATGATTTCTTTTGACAGTGTAGTTTTTCATGTTTGTGTTTGTAATATATATACATATATGTATACAAATACACTATATACACATATGTACACAAACGTATGTACTATATACATAAACATATGTCATTTTGACAGTATTCATCTGTGGTGAATTGCAAAACTGGCTTCGAATGACTCCTATCCCTATACGCCTGTGCCTTGGGAATGTGACTCTAGCACTCTTCCCATCAAAAGATGAAATCTATTTCTTGATCCCTTGAATCTGGAATCTGCCATCTAACTTGCTCAGCTAATGAGACATCATAGGTTGAGTCTCCCTTATTTGAAATACCTGAGATCAGAAGTGTTTCAGATTCTGGGGTGTTTCAGATTTTTGAATATTTGCATACGCATTACCGGTTAAGTATCCCTTATTAAAAAAAAAAACCCAAATCTGAAATGTTTCAAATCTGAAACTTAAATCACTGTATCAGTGTGCTCAAAAAGTTTCAGACTTTAGAGTATTTCAGATTTTCTGATTAAGGATGCTCTACTGTAGCAGATATAGTAATAGCAGAGGCCTGAAAAAAGCTTGTACTTTGGTGTTTTGCCTGTGTTGCCACCCTCTAGGCATGAGGCCACCATGTGACTAGGCCTCAGAAAAACTGGCCGAGGAGTCATATAAAGGAAAACTGGGGCACCCTGGCCAGCAGCCTGCCAACTGTCAGCTATGAGTGAAGCCATCCTTGTCGCCCAGTCCCTGTCAAACCTCCAGAAGACTGCAGAGATGCACTGAGCCCAGCCCAAGCCTTAAACCACAGAACTGTGAGGTAATAACTGATCTTTGTTTCAAGTCGCTAAGTTCTGGGTGATTTGATACATTTCCGCAGGTGCAAAGGTCTGAATGTGTCCCTCCAAAAGGCATGTAGAAATTTCATTCTTAATGTGGGCTATTAAGTAAGAGGTGGGGCCCTTGGGAAGTAATTAGGCTATGAAGGCTCCACTCTTCTGCTTGGGACCAGTGCCCCTATGGGCAGGGTTCGAGGTAGTCCTGTTGCCCTTCCACCATATGAGGACCTGTCTATGAGACATAGTCCCCTACCAGATGCTGCATCTGCTGGCACCTCGAGCTTGGACATCCCAACCTCCAGAACCATGAGCAATAATTTCTGTTGGTTGTAAATGAACCAGTCTGAAGTATTTTGTTATGGTCTGAAAGGACTAAGACATCAGAATAGTAGAATTTGGATATTTAAAAACTCAAAAGTAACTTTTATAATTGCATTTTCTAAACCTTTACAAAGAATTCGCATTACCTTTGAAATCAGAAAAAAAAAAACAGTTGTTTCTGTTAAAAATGTTTAAATTAAAAGCAGAAAACCTCTACTTGATTTCAGCTGCTAAGCACAATATGCTAGCTAACATTTAGATAGTACTTATTATGTATGGGGCACTGTGTGTTTTATGCATATTATCTCAACCTCTACAATAATTCAGTTGCAGAGAGTACTGCTGTTTCATTTTTCTGGTTGAGGAAACTGAGGCATTAAGAGGTTAGACAATTTGTCCAGTGTCACTCAGCTAGTAAAATGGCAGATCTGTAGCTGATCCCAAGCAAGCTGGTTCCTGAGCCTGAGCTCTTAACTGGCACAATACAGAGACCAAACCATGTGTATATCTGAGAAGTCATTTCTCCATGAGATATCCAGGATGCTCGATATGGAGTTTCTTAACTTTACACAATTTCCTTAAACAACAAAATGTTGATGTGGAAATGGTAGAGAAGATATTCTAGAACTCATATTGTTCCATTTTGCTGCTTCAATCAACTCTCTTACAAGGATTTGTTGAAGATGGTGGAGGGTGTTAAATCTCTAACTAAAAGCACGTTTGTCTATTGACAAGGTTTCTGTAATTTATGCTTTTCCTCTTCACCAAGACTGCCAACTAAAGCGAGCTATTTATAACATTGTTTATCCCACATTCTATTGTGCAAAGACATTTTTTAGACCACACTCTCAGCACAGTTCTGCACACACTATAAACAGCAAATACCCAACAAAAGAGTAGATGATGATGATGACGATGATGACGATGGGACATATCCAGAAAGCTCGCAACAGAGGGTAGCGTAGCTGAGTCGTGAAGAGCACAACTTTAGAATCAGATTGGACCTGGGCTGAAATCCTGGTGCCACTGTTCATAAAACATGAGTCATTGAGCAAGTTGGTTAATCTCTTGTTGCCTCTGGTTCTTACTGTATTAGATAGAGGTAAGAAATTTTCATAAAAATTAAATTATATTATTTTTGTCAAGAAGTTGGCAAAAACAGCTACTCTCTCCCATCCTTCACCTCTTCATTGCCGTCTTATCAATGAAAAGTTCAAGAAGTACGATCTCACTAAATTCTAAATTATTTGTAGAGTCTGCTGTCATCCAACAGAAATAAATAGGAGATATTTGCTATGAAAGATAGGACTGGGAGTATAAGATTCTTGGTGAAAATCTTTTCTTGTGGTTGTGACAATATAAAGACAGCACTAGTTGATGATTTTAGGTGGTCAGTGGCATCAAGATGGATGATCCCATCTGGGGTCACTCGATGATCCTTGTCAGTCCCTGAGAGAAATTACCTCCAAAATGCTTTTGTGGCTTGGAGATATGAGTCCCCTTCCAACTCAGCACAGCCACGGCCATAGACTGTCAACACCTAAAGACAATAGAAAGCAGGCCTGGGCCTGTTCTGTCTTCTCATGATTGCCTCCCACAGTCATAATTACCCAGCACGACAGCCTCCTTCTCTTCCAACAGACAGAGTTAATATGTCCAGTCTTGGGATAATGATTTGATGTCTGCAACAAGTTAAACTGTAAACAGGACAGAGTCATGTTTGAAAAGAAAAAGAAAAAAAAATAAGGAACAGATTCTGCTGAATAAAAAGAAGCTAAACTAAGAGAAAGGTCATAGCTTTTGTATTTTTGCAATAAATGCAGTCTAATGATGATCCATATCTGCTAGAATCCTTGGTTTTAGATCATAATCACAATTTTTCTTCAGTAATCATGCTGCACACTTTCCCAGGGAAAAATTGTTTATATTTCATCATCTCTTTGAAAATGTAATGGACCTCTATTTTAATCAACTTTTCCTACTTAGATCATTTCTTTAAAAGCTTGATGAACAGTTTGTTTTTAAAAAATACAGAACAGCAGTGAATTTGGTTGATATCAGAGGAACCATAAGTCAGTTCGGTTGTAGAAACAGTCTTCATAATGAATGGCTATGGTACCAATAGCAACTTTGGCAGACTGTAGGAGTAATGACCCCCAATTTATTCCAGGCCCCTGTATGCATGACTTTAGATAGTCTCCTCCTATACTGACTCTAGCCTCAGCTATGATTTGTTTGGCCAATAGAGCAATAACAAATGTGATGCAAGAAAAGATTTGGAAGCACTTGCACATTAAAGCTGTCCTCTTTTGCTGTTCGTGGAACTTTCGTTTTAAGCCACCATGTGAAGTAACTCATCAAGGGCTGCCTGGTGGATACTGAGAGAGATCAATGGCTGGAACTCCAATAGCTGCCTCAGTTAACAGCCAGACAGTATCCAAGCTGGCCCATTAGCTGCCTGCAAACATACGAGTGTCACCTGGCTGAGACCCACAGAAGGCTCATCCATCTGAGCCCAGCCCAAGTTGCCAGACCCCAGAATTGTAGTTGTTGGTGTAAGACACTAGGGTTTGGGATAGTTTGTTATATAGTGGTTAAACAACATAGTGTCCCAGTGAGAGAAGAACTGTGGCACGAGTGTCAGAGCAGATATTGGCTCTCATCGGAATGATTTTACTTACAAACAATTGAGATTGGCATTGACATAAAACAACAGAACGTGATCAAATATGGGATCCATCCACCCATAAACAGTTATCAACATAGTCACGCTGAAAACTGGAACAAGCATAGCCAAAAAGATAAATTTTAGGATATGGGCCCGATCTCCTATCCAGGGGTCTGGGTATGGGCTGACCCCTCGCTAATCAGTGCTTGGAATCAAGTGAGCTGACACTTGAAAGGTTGAGGATTTTCGGAATAGTGGGGGCTCCGTGCCACCTAAACTTTCATTTGTTTGCTACTTTGCATTTTATATTTTACATAAAGCTCTTTAGGCCTTTGGTTGGAATAGATCAACTAGCTCATGACTTGCTTTATGATATTTTCCCACCTATTTTCCTAATTGTGTACTCGATGTCCCTTAGGAAAAAGATTTTATGGTCATTTAAGTCATTACATACTCTTGATCTCTCTTAGAATTTTACAATATGTCTTGTTGTATTGAAGACCTGTGTGTATTCATTTATTCCAGGGCTTCCAGAATGTATTTGACCAGGGACCCCTTGTTGTGATTAATGTTTATTAAAACCTCAGTGACCATTGTTTCTCAGAGCAAACCTTGAGATAGTTTTTTTTTAAAAAAGCTCTTGTAATGAAGTATAGCATACATATGTAAAAGTACGTGAAGCACAAAAATGCAGCATCATGAATTATTGTAGACCAACCACTCTTGTAAACACCATCCAGATCAAGAAATACAATGTTGCTAAGTACTCCATTAGACTTCTGTGTACTCCTCCTGGCCCATCACAAAACCCTCAGTTCCGTAGAGGCAACTGTTTGCCCTACTTGATAGCAATAACTCCTTGCTGTGTTTAGCTCTTGTCATACAAGTATACATACCTAAGTTAGAGGCTGGTTTGTCTCTTTTCAGAAACTATATAAATGGACTTACACAGTATGGATCACAGGGGCACAAGTAGTATCATCAGAAAGGAGAATTACTTAGAGAATGTGTAGAGAATGGTGCATATATCGACATCACAGAAGTGAATTGTACTAAGAATTAGCACTTTGGCTAGACCCACTAATCCATCTTTAAAGCCTTTGCTATGATCATTGAGCCCGGTCACTCTGAAACTTCTGGTCACTCTGCCTCTTTCATTGGGAATTGTGCTTGCAAGATCAAGGAAATAGGATGAGAGAGCAGAAGGGTTCCGGTGCAAGTGGCAGACAATATCCGTCCCTGTTCAACTGAGCAAGTTGTCACTACTGCTGGTATTTGACGACCCATTTTTTAGTGTGGCAAATTGACCTGTGTGGTCACGGCGCAGTTTTCTCAACTTTAAAGCCAATCCAGCTCTTCAGGCATCTTTGGAAGTGGTCAGGAAAGACTTCTCAAAAGTACAGTGGCCAAAAAGTACATGAAAATATGTTCAGCAACTTAGACTATTAGAGAAATGCAAATCCAAACAATATTGCGGTTCCACCTTATTCCAGTAAGAATAGCTATCATAGAGGACTCAAAAACCAACAAATACTAGCAAGGATGTGGGAGAAAAGGAACCTTCTACGTTATTGGTGGGAATGTAAACTAACACAACTACTAGGGAAATCAGTAAGGAGATTGCTCAAAAAGTTAAACAAAGAAATTGCATTTGAACCAGCTGTACCTCTTCTAGGTATCCTCCTGAAAGAATCAAATCATTGTATTACAATGATACGTGCATACCCATGTTTATAGCAGTGCAGTTCACAATAGCTAAATCATGGAAGTGACCTATATGCCCGTCAGCAGATGGATGGATAAAGGAAATATGCTAAACACATTTGAGTGATACACAATGTGCTACACAATGGAGTGATACCCAGACATAAAGAAGGATAAATTCGAGACATTTGTAGAAAAATGGGTGACTCTTGAGACCATAATACTAAGTGAAACAAATTAGACGCGAAGGTTAAGTGCCCCATGATCTCTTTTGTATGAAAACTCAAAATATAAATAATTTAAAGAGAAAAATTAAGGAGACATGGTAGGAAATGCAGAGGTAGATTTTTCAAAGTGGGAAGGGAATCTGGAGAAGGAGTTAAAGGGAAGGGCGGGGAGAAAGAGGGAACAAAAAAGATCAAGAAGCAATAGGTATATGCACCAATTCCTCAAAAAGAATGCAATTATTTTGTGTCTCAAACACATACTAATTAAAAAATAGGAACTGACAGAATTTTCTGGCTACAAACATGAATAAAAAAGCCAAACATTGAAAAGAAAGAAAGTGGTCAGGACAGGCAGCAACAACGCAAGCTTTTTTCACGCTACCCCATTCATGTACCTCAGCTCTGACCTGGAGGGACCCCTGTGGAGCGGCCTACACCACGCAAAGACAGCGCGCCATCCCACAGCCTCATTTGACCAAGCTTCCTGGTTGGCAATGCAAGTCTTATTTTCCTGCGACACATGCCAAAATCTGATTCAGTGGCTTTGCAGCCACTTCCCAGAGGTGAAAGGCTATTGGGCAGGCTTGGGTGTACCCACTAAGACCACTCATGAACTCATCATTCCAAGCATTTTAATTGGCTACAGAATGAGGCACCTGCTACCACAATCAATAAGATCCACCAGATGTCTGGGACGAAAATCAAAATCACAAGCCCAGGGGCAGGATCTACTGATTCGCAGGTTACAAGAACTGGATCTGCCAACAGCACCTGCCTGGTCCAGTGTCTAACTGTCAAGCTTTCCTCAGAGACGAGTGACATGGGGAGCAACTAGAACAATGTAGATTCATTCATAATCCCTTTCGGCTGCTCACCGCTCCATCCATCTGTGTTGTTTCTGAACAGTCAACATTTCCAGGTTTTAAATAGTCTGCAAATTTCGGTTTCTGTACACTTTATCGTCCACTTGTGGTTTTAAAATTATTTTAATTCCTTTCTCCATTCAGCTGTTAGTGCTGAGCTCCATATTTAGTTTTTCTAAGCCTCTCCCTGTTTTGTTTTATTTTGGGATTTTTCACTCATGAACTGTATTGTTTGTAGAGAACTACAAGAATGGGATATTAATACAATTCGGTTTAGTCCTGTAATGTTAGAAAATTTTTAAAGTAATTAAATTTCCTAGACTAGGTTTTCTTCTTAGTCATCTTTGGTACTGTTTTTGCAATCACATGCAGCATAGAATTTTAATATATTCTTGCTCTGAGTATCTGTCTGCTTCATTTTTCCATGAGAAATGCTACAAGGACAAGAATCTTACATTTTACTGGTAGTGACCAAGGAGAAACCTATTGGAGGTCAAGGAACTAATATTTATTGAGTCACTGCTGTACATGACACAGTGTGCTGAGCTGCTGGTATACATTATGCAGTAAATTCTCTTAGTTCTGGAGGAGGTTATTACAATCTCTCTTACATAAATGAGGAATTTGAGGTTCACTGAGGCAAAATAACTTTAGCAAGGTTGCACTGGTCAAATAGCCAGTCGACGACAAAGGCAGGATTTGAACTCAAGGTTGCATTTAACCCCCAAATCCATGGCTTTCCAAGTGTAACATGATGCCTTCCTTTAAGCACAAGGAACTTGGGAAGGGCTATGGACTGAATGCTTGTGTTCCCTAAAATTCATATGGTGAAATATTAGGCCAAAATGGACAGTATTAGGAGTTGAGTTATAGGTTAAGTTATATACGTAGAGCTCTCATGAATGGGATTAGTACCCTTCCAAAAATGGGCCTAGAGAATTTTTTTTTTGAGACAAGGTCTCCCTATGTAGTCCAGGATGGCCTTGAACTCATTGTGTAGCCCAGGCTGGCTTTGAACTCACAGCGATCCTCCTGCCTCAGCCTCCTGAGTGCTGGGATTACAGCTGTGCGCCAACACGCCCAGGTCCCCCAGAGAACTTCTTTACTCCTTCCCCCATGTGAAGATCCAGTGAGAGGGGTTGTTTATAAGCCAAGCCTTTGCCAGACACCAAGTGTGCTATCACCTTTCGGTTTTGTCTTGGTCGCTGGATTGAATGCAGGGCTTCACACATGTCAAGCGCATGCTGTACCGCTGAGCCACGTTCCCCAGCACTATGCTGGCACTTTGATTTTGGGCCTCCCAAACTCCAGGACTGTGAGAAATACGTCTTTATTGTTTAAGTCACCCAGTCTGCAGCATTCAGTTCTATCATCCAGGACTGAGATAGCAAGGTTGTTCCATGAAAGGGAATTGTAGGGAGTTTCCTTTGCTACGTGACAATTGGTGAAGAAAAATCTTTATATTCACTTTCTGTCTCTCTGTGGGTTAGCCTACAAGCACAAGCCAAGACAAGGGTTTGAGTCCAAGTTATTTCTTTGAGTGATGATTTCAAGAAACACCAGAAGGGAAAGTGAGACCAGGAGGGAAGGCAGCCAGTACAAGGAACATTATCAAACACTGGAGGTAACTGGACCCCAATACTGCTGGGAAGTCACAGAGCTCCTCATTACCACACAGCCTAGAGTTATTCCACTTCAAGCTACTCCGGCGGAGGGCTGGGGGAGCTGGGTATTTATCTACCAGCTCACTTCCACCATTAGATGAAGGCAGCTTTTGGAGGGATTAGTTCTTCATCAGCACTTTGGGCTTGCCTAGGGTGGGCCTGGATGCCCCTAGGGTGAGAAAAGGTCTGCAGGGAAAGCATCACAGGTGTTTGCAATAAAGAGCTGTTGGCGGAGAGGGGGATACTAGGGGATATGGCAGAAAATCCATACAGTCTGCTACACCCTCTACTAGTGAAAGCCAATGAAAACAGAAATAAACATAAGCTTTGTTAAAGGAAAGAGGCTATAGAAAAGTTGAAAATCCTTCTAAAGGGCTGTGCAATGTAATATTCCTGAGACATTCCCGCTGGCACCTTCAAATCCAGTTTGCCACACTGAGGAAGTGACACCCAGCACACTACAGTTTAATAATTTAGCTATTATTCAAGAGCGATCTTATTAACAGTCCATTCATTTTCTCCACGGCAGTTCAGTCATTGAGTCACCCTCTGTGTCTCGTGACTATTAGTGATACTCTGGGAAGCATTATCTAGGAACGTGTGTCAAAAAAGATTTGGCAAAGATTTCCCAAGCAACTGGATGCTGAAGACATGATTTCCAAATCTTACTGGGAGATTGGCTGGTCTGGGCTTGATCTCGGACATTCTCTTATTGCTGGAGTGTTTTCATCTCACTTTTCCATTCAAAAAAATGAAGAGAGAAGTGGATAATAAGGGTGGTGTTTAGAGATTTTAAATACTGACTAAAGGAAGGGGCTTTTTATGCTGATTCACCTACTTAATCCCTTTCAGAAAATAGTACTTTCAATTGATGTAATACAGAAGAAAATGCAATAAATGGGGAGGAGGGAAGAGTTGACTATTTATGAAAGCAACAACAGAAGTTAACTTGCACTGAGTACAGAGGGCTGTGATACTGCATAGATTCAACAGAAAAGTGCTGCAAAATTGAAATAATTTTCATTTTCTGGCTCAATTCCTTGTTTGATGATGTACAACTAATGCCCTGTCTTGTACAAATGTGTTACAATTTAATTCATTTTTTTATAAAAGTATTTTTAGATCAGAAAATAAAAATAAGATTATAATATATATATAGAGAGAGAGAACAATCGGAGCTGCAAGACCTCTCCCCTCTACTCACCTGAACCCGGGCAACAACCCAGGGCCAATCCCCCAGCCTTTGTCTTAAGGCCCACTACCCGGAGGCAGAGATAAGAGTAACGAAGAGCCCTGAACCTCCTTTGGAAAATTCCAAAGTCCCAAACCAAGACCTCTGTGTGCCAGATTCTCTGGTATGTCCTATACTAACCCCTCTTCACTTGGAGCTCATTGAAGGTTCAGGCATATGGACTGCATCTCATACAACCAATTACACCAGAGTGAATTATGGGAAAAGACATGCTCAGTAGATACTGCTGACATGACTCAGTACTCTGTCAATCACATTGTCAGTCATGCTCTGGAAGACCCAATGGGAGGCGCCCTAGACCCAGGGCAGCACTTTATAGTCTTAAATCCAATGCCTTCAGTGTTGCTGCCATTTTCCTTTCCACTGGTATGAGCTCATTCACTTGGAACATACTATCATCTGGTTAAAACATTGCTGCTTTTTCCTTTCACACAAGAGCCTAGGAGCCCATTTGCATCTGCATCACCCACGGTAACAAGTAGGCCAATTCGTTTTCAAAGAAGTTACTGTTTTCCTAACAAGCCCCCCACACACACATACATGTAGACACACTTGCACGTGCGCGTGCGTGCGCACACACACACACACACACACTGTCTTTAACTACAATGTTTGCTTTCTTAAAGGTGAAATAATTAACCCTTAAAGATGAAAGAGATGCAATGTTCAGTGTGTATTTTAGCTTCAGGGTTTTTTCCTTTTACCAGGATCAGTTAAACTGCTCACTGATCATAGCGCTAATGATGGGATCAGACTGACCCAGTTTAGAGTTCTCGTTCTGCCACTTACGGATGTTCATTTCTTTACTTGTAATACGGGGCTAATAGTGGTATATTCCTCATCAGCAGTAGCAAAAGAAATTTGTACTTCAATGGAAAGCTATGCACTGCCTAGCACAAGGGGATAGAGAAGCCTGTTCTATAAAGAACAAGATAGGAAACATTGTGTTTTGTGAACTATATGGCCAATGGTGCAACTACTCAACTCAATGAAAATAGCTATAGACAATACACAAATGAATGTGTTCCAATAAAACTTCATCTACTAAATCGGGCAATGAACTGCCTTTGACCCGTGGGCAAGAGTGTACTGTACATCTCTCTGCATTATGTAGCTCTGAGTTATTTACAACTCTGTATTTGTAAAAAAAAAAAAATTCTTATTCATAGACATGCAAATTATGTGCAGGAGAAGTTCAACTGACTTCCCTCTCTGACTGTGGAAGAGACCAGTTTTGCCTCTGTTTGCATATTTATTTTAATATTCTTGATCTATAAATGTGTTCTTTGGAGTCTCCCTTCAACTTGTAGCATCTTTGAGCTCTCTCATTAATGAGTTAAATGTTTAATGTTGTTAAGGAAAAAAAATATTCTGATACTTGTTCATATGTAAGGGATACTTTATTCAGGATTATTATGACAGGTGTCAAGACTAACACAATAGAGGAGAGAGGTCAGGCTCAACTCCAAATACAGCAAAGACAGCTGAGGATTTATAGCCAGTGAGTACGGTGAATGGAAAATTACTAAAATGAGACATCAAGGGTTAGAGAATTCTTGCTAAATAGGCTTAACAGGGTTTTTGCTATAGGCAGACCAGGATGATCAGATAGCAAGGGTAGGGGGAGTCTCACTGAACTTAGCAAGATTCTTGCTAAAATTGGACTAGGAAGGCTTAAGGCAAGGCCCAAGAATGAGAACTAGTCAAAAAGAGGACTCCAAGAAGCCTGTTTAAATTTGGGTTAAGGAGGAAGTCTTTGTCAGTCCCTTGTCATGTTCAGGCAAAGATAAACATTCTTCTTTCCTTTGAGTAATACATTTCTCATTTGGTTGCCTTTTGTACTGTAGGAATCAGCTGAGCCATCTATTAAATTTGGTGGTAAGGCAGCCAGCTGAGATGATTTCTAGATGTTACTCTCAAGGCATCCGGAGTGACTCATATAGCAACAGTTCCAGGCATGAAGAGTGCCCATTGATCAGCTTCAGCTTGCAACACTTCTTTAGATACTAGTAGAGGCGGGGATGGCTGTCCAGAACAGACAGCCTAGAACAGTGATGGCGAAACTTTTAGAGACTGAGTGTCCAAACTGCAACCCAAAACTCACTTATTTATCTCAAAGTGCAACACTGCAATTAAACTTCAATGTTCAATGCTCTGTTGCTGGGGCAACTTGGTTCATGTGCCAACAGAGAGGGCTCTGTGTGCCCACTGTGGCACGTGTGCCATAGGTTTCCCACCACTGACCTAGAATCGCAATACAGATCTGGGCAGCCAGGTTTTGGTTCTCAGTGATGCCAGCCAGGATGGTGGGAGAAAAATTGGGGATGTTAATTTGGAGAATTGTACCCAGAAATCAAAGGAAACTAGAAAAATCGAGAATTTTTCAAAAACTGAAAGAATGTACAAGATTATAAAAGCCAATCCAACTAACAGGTAGGGTGCTCACTTCAGCAGCACATATACCAACTAATAGGTAGGTAAGGAGGCCTTAAAGACAATGAACAGGAATAGAAACTTATACCCCACAAGGGTGTGCTATAGTTTTCCACTGAAATAAATTTCGCTCTATAGTAACCCCTCTTTTTGAGCAAAGAAAACCAAATAATGTTATTCTTGTTTACAAAATAAGGCTTACCTCCCTCAGATTTGGCCTCATTATGTATCTAAGTGCAACAATAGTGAGAACTGTCTATATAGACCTTTCAAAGTTTGCTTACTGGAACTTTTCATAATGAATCCCAGATGAGACTTTTGAAGACTCTTGAGACTAGGAAGCCAGGCCAAAAAGTCACCCCAAGACTTTACCTGTAATATGTATAAATTTGGGGGAATCCTTGTCTTCTCAAGGCCTGCAAAATACCCTAATGTTCCTGTGCCTACAGGAAAGTGACCTTACTTACCAGTGAGACTGGGAAAACTGATCCAGGAAACCAGGCTGTTGTTTCCTAGAGGGGTTTATAAGCTCCATAAAGTCAACCCCGCTTTCTTAAAACTGTCTAGTCATACTTGGCTTTATGCATCATTTTCAAATATGACATTCAACTAAAAGCCTTAATAATATACCTAACTCTTAAAAATTATGTCCTGTTACAAGGAAGACAGTTTCTTATTGAACCCATGTAGATAATCATATTGACATAGAAATACAGAATTCTTGGAATACAGAATTCATGGAAATGCTAAGAGTTCTTAATAAGAGTTTCCAGTTTGTGGAAGAACTAGGCTGGGAAAAGTAAATGTTTCAATTTTGTTTACAAAAGTATACTCTAATAAATTATTATGAGTTACAGACATCTTAAGAAAAGAGAGGGGCTGGGGATTTTGCTCAAATGGTAGAGCACTTGCCTAGCAAGTGCAAGGCCCTGAGTTCGATCCCCAGCACCCAAAAAAGAAAAAAAAAAAGAAAAGAAAAGAGAAAAAGAGTTTCTTACATTCAGAAACTAGAAGATTAAAGGGCTAGCAATATTCCAAACAAAAATCATAAAAATCATGATCATTGTTTATCAGTTTGATTAGTCCCACATAATTCTTGCTCTGCTTAGAAACCCACTAGCTTCTCTGTTCGAGTTGTGGAACTCCTTACTCAGTCTAGTGGATAATCTCTAAATTACTTAAGCAATGCCACCAGAAGCCTGTACCCCTGTGCCCCTGTCATGGTCCTTCCCATGGCTCTAAGAGACAATCACTTTTTATTGACCTGAAGCTAATTGCAAATACTTTCAGAACGAATAAAACAAAAGCTAGCTATGGATAATGAAAGAATTTAGATGGCTGTAGTTAAAGATGTGAGAGCTCATTTGACGAAGAAATTTGGTTCTGTGGCATACAACATTTTAAAATAAGAAGCAGAATCCTGACTGATGACAGACAATGACATATCATGGACAGGGAAGATATTGACAAATTCCTATAAGTTTACACAATTTATGAAATACTTATTTCAATAATATTTACCCAAATAAATATAACCCAGAAAAGGTTAATCAATATTTCTTGAGAATGATTTTCATGTAATTCAACATATCAAATAAACCTAATTTTTAAAAATTTTTAACATGAAAGAACAAATCCATTGAGATTTTCCCGGGATCCTCTGGGAAATCGCAAACTCAGTTCAAGATCAAGATTTCATTTAGATTTGATATGCGGAAGGAAACATTATCAAAAATGTCAAAAGGTTTGAACCTTGAGAAAATAATATCCTATGTCACTGCAACAAGGTAAGATTTAGCTGGATATCTAACTAAAGTAACATTAAAGATTTCCAAAGTAACTATCAGAGGTATCATGATTGTAGAAAACCTTAAGTCTTTTACAAAGAAAAAAGACTCAGTTCTCTCAAATAATCAAGGACAAGATAAAGGTTAACATAAAGCACAGAATCTTTTTTTTAATCTACATGGGTTACTTAAAAGGTGAAGAGAAACCTCTTGCAATCTCTTATTAGGAGCAGACCAATAATCCAAGAATATTTTGTTATTTTTAACACAGAGAAAACCAACTCCTAGTTTTGTATCCCTGTACTTTTTATATCACAGTTCATTTTTTAAAACTGTAAATAAATTCTTCTGCTCTTAGCCAGCTTTGACCACCTAAGATTCCTTTTCCTTTAAAGAGTCCTTTACTACAAACTTTCTACAACTTTTTAAAATTACTTTATTAAGGTATTATTGACATATAAAAAGCTGTACATATTTAATGTATACAACTTGTTGAGTTTGGAGATAAGTATACGCCCATGAAATCATCACTACAACCAATTCTATAAACATGTCCATCACCTCTAAAAGCGCTCTTCCTTATTTTTGCCATATGATAAGAACATTTAACATAACCTCTACCCTCTTAGCAAAGTTTAAGTGTATAATACAAGTTTGGTAACCATAAGCACTACACTGTACAGCAGCTGTCTGGGACTTACTCATCTTCTATAACTGAAACTTTACACTCTTTGACTAATACCTCTCTATTTCCTCCTCCACTGGGCCCTGGCAACTACCACTATTCCCTGCTCATTAGAGTTTGGGTGATATGAACATTATACGATATTAATTCTCCTCATCCATGAACATTGAATCATTTTCCATTTTACTTGCCTCTGCTCTATTCTTACACAAATGTCATGGTTTTCAGTGTCACCTTGGTTAGGTCTAGTCCTAAGTACTTTATTCTTTGCAATGATATTGTAAATAAGATTGGTTTCTTAATTTTTTTTTCTGGACAGTTCATTGTTAGTATATAGGAATGCAACACATTTTTGTAAATCGATTTTCTATCCTGCAACTTTATTGAACTCATTTGTTAGTTCTAATAAGGGTTTTCTTTTTGGCGTATGGAGTCTTTAGGATTTTCTATGTATAAGATCATGCCAATTGTAAACAGATAAGTTTACTTCTTGCTTTCCAACTTGGATGCCTTTCTTTTTCCTGCCTGATTGCTCTGGCTAGGACTTTCCTGTACTCTGTCGAATAGAAGTGGTAACAGCGGGCACTGTTGCTCTCTTCCAGATCTCAGAGGAAAAGCTTTCAATTTTTCACCATTGACTGTGATGCTTCTTATAAGGCCTTTATTATGTTGAGAAGAGGTCCTGCTATACCTAATTTGATGAGTGTTTATCATGACAGGGTGCTGAATTTTTCCAAATGCTTTTTCTGCATCTATTGAGGTTATTATGTGATTTTTATCCTTCATCTTGTTAAGGTGCTTATCACATTGGTTGATTTGCATACGTTGAACCATCTGTGCATCTCAGGGCTAAGTCTCACTTCTTTGTAGTGTATGGTCTTTTGAGTATGCTCTTGTTTTTGGTTTGCTAATCCTTTGTTGGGAATTTTTCACATGTGTATGCATTGGCGATAATAGCTTGTAGTTGTCTTATGATGTTTTTGTTTGGCTTTTGTCTCAGGGCAATGCTGACCTCTTGAAATGAATTTGAAAGGCTTTTCTCTTCTTGTATTTTTGGAAAAATTTAAGAAGGATTAGTATCAATTCTCCTTTAAATATTTGGTGGAATGCATCTGTGAAGCCATCAGGTGCTGGTTTTCTTTGTTGGGAGGTTTGTAGTTACTGGTTCAATCTCTTTATTTGTTATTGATCTTTTCAGAAATTCTATTTTTTCTAGATTCAGTCCTGGCAGCATATTTCCAGAAATGTGCCCATTTCTTCTAGATTTTCTAGTTCTTTAGCATATAATTTTTCATAGTAGTCCCTTACAATCTTTTCATTTCTGAGGTATCATTTAATGTCTTCTCTTTCATTTCTGATTTTATTTATGAGTTTTACTCTTCTTTCTCAGACTAGCTAAAGTTTTGTCAATTTCGTTTATCTTTTGAAAAAACCAGCTCTTGGTTTTGTCAATCTTTCTAATGCTTTTCTGTTCTCTAGTGTATTTTTCCTGACCTAATCTTTATTATTTGCATTTTTTTTTATTTTGGGCTTAGTTTGCTCTCTTTTTTTTCTGTTTCCTTGTGGCATAAAGTTGACTATTTATTTGAGATCTTTTTTAACGTATGAATTTACCATTATAAACTCCGCTTCTTAGTACTGCTTCCGATAAGCTTCAGTATGTTGTGTTTTCATTTATATTTATGTTCTAATTTTTGTTTTGATTTCTTCTTTGACTGTATGCATGTTAAGAATGTCATTTATTTAATTCTCATGCATTTGTTAATTTTACTGTTTTCCTTTTGTTATTGATTTCTAATTTCTTTCTATTGTGGCCAGAAAAGATACTCGATATTATTTTAATCTTCTTAAATTTATTAAAACTTGTTTTGTAACCTATTATATGACCATTCTGGTGAATATTCCATGAGTGACTGAGAAAAATGTATATTCTGCTGCTGTTAGGCAAAATTATCTAAATATATCTGTTAGGTCTATTTGGCCTATTTGTTCAAGTCTGCTATTTCCTGATTGATTTTGTGTCCGAATGATCCACCCACTATTAATGTGGGGTATTGAGGCCTCCTATTACAATTGTATGGTTGTCTATTTCATCCTTTAATTTGTTAATGGTTGCATTATTTATTTCGGTACCTTTGTGTTGGGTATACATTTATTTATAATTGCTATACCTTCCTGTTGAATTGATCTTTTATCTGTACACAATGACCTTCTTTGGCCCTTAGGACAGTTTTTCACTCAATGTCTATTTTGTCTGATATAAATATAGACATCTCTGCTTTCTTGTTTGTCATTTGCATAGACATCTCACTCAGTCCCTTCACTTAAGTGAATCTCTTGTAGATATACTTGATCTTGTTTTTATCCATTCATCTACATATCTTTTGATTGGTGAGTTTAATCTGTTATTATTCATAAGTAAGGACTCACTGCCATCTTGTCATTTGTTTTCTGTGGCTTTTGTGATTCTTTTATTCGTCGCTTACTTGCCTTCTTTTGTGATTTGATGATTTGTTTGTAATGATATAGAGATGTTCCTTGAGTCACAACACAGTCACATGCTGATAAACTTATTGTAAGGTGAAAATGTGGCAAATCAAATGCATTTAACACACCTAACCTACCATGATAGTTTTGGTCTCCTTAAACATATTCAAAACACTTATGTTGGCCTACATTTGAGCAAAATCATCTAACACAAAGCCTATTTTATAATAAAATGTTGACTATGTCATGTAATTCTTTGAATATTGAAATGAATATTAAATTCTTATTTCCTTTGTGTTTATTGCTATATGGAGATATAAAAATGATTCTATATGTTTAAAAGAAGAAAAAGAAAACTGTTGTATGAATATGTTTTGCCACATTGTACAGTTTAAAAATTGTAAACTACCATAAGTTGGGGACTGTCTGTACTTTGATTCTTTTCTATTTATCTTTTTAAAAAATCTACTGTAAGGTTTCTTTTCTCTGTGATTATCATAAGGTTTGCATAATACTTCTTATAGTTGTTTTCACCTATCTTAAACTGATAACAACCTAACTTCAATCACATACAAAAACTCTACATTTTACTTCCTTCTATGCACAATTTATGCTATTAACATCAGAATGTTTTTATTTTTATATTATGGTTACAGATAACAATTTTAACAACTTTTGTGGTTAGAGTTATTTTTAACATGTTTTTCTTTTAACTTTTATAATAGGATTAAAATGATTTGTGCACTATTACAGTATTATATTACTCTGGATTTGTCTACATATTTAACTTTACCAGTGAGATTTTGATTTTAATATGCTTCCACATTTCTCTTTAGTATCCTTGAATTTCAACTTGAAGAACTCCCTTTAGCATTTCTTGTATGGCAGGTCTACTGGTGACAAACTTCCTCAGTTTTTCTCTGGGAAGTCTTTATCTCGCCTTCATTTTTGTAGGATAGTTTTGCAGAGTATAATAGTCTTGGTTGGGATTTTTTTCAGAAGTTTGAATATATTATCTGATTCTCTCCTGGTCTATAAGATTTCTACTGATACTACTATGGAAGATACCTTGTGACAAGTTGTATTCCTCTTGCTGCTTTCAAAATTTGTTCTAATTATATTTCAGTGTAGACTTTTCTAGGTTCAACATATTTGGGGTTCTTTCGGCTTACTGAATCTCAATGTCCATACCCGCAACCCCACCACAGATTTGCAAAGCTTTCATCCATCATTTTTAAAAGTAAACTTTCTACCCTTTTCTCTCTCTTTTCTCCCTCTGGAATTTCCTTAACACATGTATTAGTTTGCTTGATGATATCTATAAGTCCCTACATTTTCTTCAATCTTTTTCATTTTTTTCTTTTTTGTTCTTCTGACTGGATAATTTCGAATGAACTTTCAAGTTCACTGATTCTTTCTTCTGCGCAATCAAATGTTCTTTTGATGCTCTCTGTTGAATTTTCAGCTTAGTAATTGTGTTCTTCAGCCCCATAAGTTTTAAAATTTCTCTTTATTGAACTTCCAGTTTTGCTTATGTATTGTGAGGAATGTCACCCACCCTTTGTCTCTAGAGCAGTACACTAAGATGTCGGAATGATGGGTGTAAGTTCTGCTTCTCTCCCTCCTGCTGAAGAACAGTCTCAGGGTTGTGTACCTTCTCTGAGTTCGGAAGAGTTATGTTGACTTGTGAGATCCATGCCAGCTGCTGAGATCTGCGTGCCAGCTGTGGGAACATACGTAGCACCATCCAAAAGGGTGCACTATCTGTGGAAGGATGTGCAAGCCAGACGCTTGGGTCTGTGTGTTAGCCACTGCTGGGGTCTATGGGTGTGTTGACCTCTGGGATCCAAAGGCTGCCTGGCAGACTGCTTGTTGAGATTTGCATGCCAGTTGCTATGAGCACCTGCACTTTGGCTTTGTTCTTAGCTGCTGCCCACACCCCAGCCATCTAGCCATGCCAATTCCCTCAATATTGTGGATGAGGTGAGAGAGAAGTACGTCTCTTGGGTAGCACCCTTAAGGCCTGGGGAGCTTGGATGCTCTCTTCACTTTCTTTCCTCCATGGGAAAAATCTGAGGCTGAGGGGGTATTCCTTGGCCCTGAGCTGTGCCAGCTTGAGGGAAGGGCAATGCAGGTAAAGCAAAACTGTTCTTATTACTCTTTTCACTGTGGCTGTCCTTTGATTTTTGTCCCACTAGGGTGCTAGAATCTGTCAACTGGATTTTGCACCTCTCATAAAAATAGTTTATTCTGCAGATGATTGTTTAACCAATACATCTGCAGGGTGCAAAGGCTAGGACCTCCTATCCCTCTAACCTGCCGACATCATTCTCTTTCTACAGCTTTTTTAATCCATTTGGATTTTTTGTCTTACATTTTTCTCTTTTCACCCTAGGAAAAAATTACTCTTTTCCCTTAACAAAAACATATCCTACATACCTTGCATACAATTTCCATTTGCCCTTATTATTAATTTTTTATTCCATTTACATCAACTTAATACATGGAATCTTAACAACCCGTGTATTATGTTTGGGAAATTCATGAAACTTTCATAAGACATTAAACAAAGCTAGCCATCATCTCAAGTTATTTGCCTGTTCGCTATTTTTTACAACACATGTACATTAGGCAAGTATCAAAAAGCAAAATCCTAACGAAAATTAAATACATGGGCCTTTTTGTTTTATAGCTATTCTTGATATACATGAGGTAATGGATATCAGGAAATTCTTTTTTACTGCATCTTGTACGTTTGCGCTTAGCTTGAATTTATAATTTTAGAATCTTAAACATCTAGTAGGCCTTATTTGACTAGTAAATCCAAGTATGTTTTTATTACACTTAGTGCTGTAACTCAGAAGACATACCCATTTTTATTAAACCAATAATGCCACAATAGTCTTGCTTGCCAAAGATTTACCGAAGTTACAGGAACTTGAAAAACATTTGAGTTAGTTTTTATATTTCTGGGAGTGCTAGGAATATGTGTTTATATAAGTGCGTATTTCTATCCAAGTCAATCTGACTAGCATTTCTTCATGGACTTTTGTGAAACAATTTGGTAATACCATCTGGAGGTAGAAAACTGTCACACATACATATTTATATACACAAATGAAGATACAAACAGAAACAACAGCTTCCATTTCTAAAATCTTAAGTATGTGTCAGGTAAACACAGTAATGTAAAACTCACTGGCTTATACAAAATAATTAGATCTTGCCTTTGCTTTGCTTTGTATTTTTATCCGAATTGAGTTTCTGGCAGATGGAAAAAGTTAACACTACCTGCTCAATATGAAGGCTAATGATTTTGGTCAATATTTGCAGAAGAGATTCTTAAAATTTTTTTTTAACCTAGATATGTGACATTATGGAGGATGTGGACTAAATTTTGGGTCAGGAACTTCTGGAAATACCAAGTGACTATCTGAGTGTTTCCAAAGTCTGTCTGAATGGATAAAATAACCAGTCTATTTCCAATTGACACTTTTTTCCTTTTTAGCCCAAGACAGTTATGATTTGGAGTCTCTGAGTCCTTTAAGAGCCCCCACTGCAGGACAAGAGGCCTAAGGTTCAAGTGATAATAGGGGGTTGAAGGGCTGAAGTAGGAAAAAATATTGGCAAGAGGTATACAGAGATGGACGATATAAGGGCTTGAAGGGGAACACATCAAAGGACTCGAGGGAATTGAATTAAGGTCAAAAGTGGTACAAGGAGGAAAGAGAAGCAGAAGTGATGGGAAGGAGAGATCTTAGAGGAACTAGTTAGGAGGAGTCATTGAAATGCCAGTTTTTCTTAGTAATGTCATGCTAACGAGAAAGGAAGTGGACAGAGTTAATACCACAGAGGCAAAGCATATAGTCAGCCAGGATTTGAGAAGGGAGACTTCAGTTGGCTGGGAAGCTCTTATGGGAGAAGAAAGATCCAACAGAGAGATCAAAGAAGCCTCACAAAGATCCAGGAAAAACTTCTAGCCCAGGAGTCAGAGAATAAATTCCCACTTGAAACAAAGACCTATGAAGAAGAACTTTCAGTCCAGGAATCATGGAATGAATCCCCACTAGAATCAAGCCAGGAAAAACTTACAGCCTAAGAAGTAATGAAAGCAATGAAAACTGTTACTCTAATCTTGCCTTTGGAATTACATTTAGAATCTTGAAAATAAAAATCTGTACACATCCTGCTTCAATGGACTGTCATCCAGAACATGGGCCCAGGAGTCAAATCGACCAATAATCTATAATCAATCAGTCAGAAGTGAAGGAGAAGATAAGGTACACACTTGGGGTCCTGGTGAGAGGCCTAGGGGTTCAATAGTGAATCTAATCCTATCTAAATCATGGCCAACATAGTTGTCAAAGAAAAAAAATGACTGATGCTTGTTAAAGTGGCAAGGAGGACATTACACAGGACTTTGTCACAAGTGTCAAGACTATTACAATAAGGAAGAGGGGTCAGGTTCAACACTAAATACAGAAAAGATGGCTGAAGATTTATAGTCAATGAGCACAGCGATTGGAAAATTATTAAGAAGAGACATGAAGAGAGAAGGTTCTTTTTCAGCCAACTTAACAGGATTCTTGCTGAAAGCAGACTGGGATGATCAGATATTAAGAGTGGACAATAAAAAAATCTGATCACATACGGAGGATGATAAGATATCAAGAGTAAAAGGATTCTCACCAAACTGACGGCAGGATTCTTGCTAAAACTTGGCTCAGTAGGTTGAAGACAAGTTGCAAGAAATAGGCCTAGTCAAAAGAGGGGTCAGAGAACCTGTCTAAAGTTCAGTCAAGAAGGAGTCTTTGCTCACGTGTGTCCATTTTGTATCTATATAAATGTCATAACTGTACCTTCATTGCAAATTATCCTTTAATCCAGACAGTGCTTTTGGGGGGATTAGCACTGCACCCGTCACATTGTAAGCATTCAACAGAATTGTTGTTGAGTTAGTACAGCTGTTGTTGGTATGTTTATATGAATCAGGGCGCCAACGAGAAACAGAACTTAGCCCAGATGGCTCAAATGAGGAGATTCGGGTGAAGGTATTACTTTTTGGACCAGTTAAAGGAACCAGCAAGGGATGTTAAAGCACCGAGAGACTGTGATAAGAAACTGTTACTACCCCCATGCTGGAGGACACAAGGGGAGGAAATAGTGTTATTGGATCCCAGTGAGCGCTTGAGCCGAGTAAGTGTCTGTGGCCATCGGGGACACAGCTCTTACCAGAGATGGAGGACTAAAACAGAGAGGGACCTTTCTCTCCTTCTACCTTCTGGTCACCTGCTTGGCACTCCCATTTCAATCAGATGTCAACTGGCAGGGGAATCTGGTTGATAACGTTAGTTTTACCCTGGCACAGAGCAGGGCAAAAAAAAAAAAGGTGGAGAATGCATATTGAGAGTGGGTATGTGAAGCATAGCCACCATAGTTACTCTTAGTATATTTTTGTAGTATTCAAAATCCATGGAGTGTAAATAAATCAAAAAAAAAAATCCATGGAGTGCACAGCACAAAGAGTGAACACTCATATAAACCGTGTGCTTTAGGTGATAATGATGTATCAATGTAGATTCATCTAACGAATTACCACTCTGACGGAGTATGTTGATAGCCGATAGTGGGGGAGGCTAAGTATGTGTGGGAATACAACATATATAGGAAATCGTGGTGCTTTCCACTCAATAAGGCTGTGAAAATGAAACTGTTCTAAAAATGAAATCGATTTTTAAAAGTTTAAAGTATTTTTTCAATGTTTCATGTTTTTAAAAGCTTTTCAAGAAATCATGAAGAAGCACAGCGATTATAGTACACCCGTATTATAGACAAGTGAAATACTACTTCAAGTACCTCAAGCTCAACTAACAGGTATGAGAGCCTTCTAGTTCTAAGTTCAGTGTGTATAGGACACAAGTCAGGCTTTTATAGGATAAAATTCCAAGGAAACAAAGCAAAAGAGCAAAGAGAAATTTTCACATTTGATCCTTTACAGAAACAAGAGTGAATCTTACCTAATTTTTGCCTTTAAAGTGTGTCCAAGTATTAGGGTGCATATGTGTGTGTGTGAGGTAAACAGTCTCATGTGCTCATCCTGTGGAACTTCTGCCAGAACTCTTGTGTCAAAGTGGTTGCACTATAGGAGACCTTCCTCATATTTTACCCCCTCACACACACATCTGCTTCAACTGGTTTCCCAAGGGCAGAATGGTGCCCAAGGATGTGTGATGCAGGACATGTCCCAAGCTCAAGGGTAGGATAGAGGGTTACCAGCGTGCCAACGTCAGAACCACCCTGCCCCCTGGCAATCTGTTCCATTTGCATGAAAAATCTTCTCTCTCACCTCTTCCCCAGATGACTCATTTTCCTCTTGTGACCTCGGTTTAAAGATTATTTCCCTGAGAGTTGTCTTCTCTGACCCTTAGTATAAATTAGGTCTTCCCCATTATTATTTTCTCTATGCTTTGTTGAGAGACCTTGTCACAAAATGTTATTACTTGTATTTGCCAACTTGTTTATTGCTTGAGTTCCTCTCTATAGACTATCAGGTTCGTGAGAATTGGCAAACATTTTCTAACAATCACCCAGTGTGCATCTGAAGTCCTGTTGTGGAGATAATAAATGTGTGTTGAATAAGCATGAATAAATTAATTAAATTAACTGAATGAAACTAGCCATTTGATGCACCAGCCTCCCTACCTACTACCAGATACTGTGGATCTCAAGATATCAGAAGGTAGTAAAGAATTTCGCAGTCAGGACAGATCTTACAGAGATTCTAAGGATTTGGGCTCGTATTCCAAGTGAGATTGGAGGCTGTTGGAGGAATGGAGATGCCTTTTGTCCCACCTGTGTTTCACCTAGCATCCCTTCCATCCCTTGTAATTCATAGTAGGCACTCAGTAAATTTGTTGAATTAATGTATGAATGAATGAATTAAAATATGATTTATAACACTAAGGAGTTTATGAGTGTTATAATGAGATGCAATTGATATCATGGGATTATTAGAGAATTCCAAGGATGGGAGAGGGTGCTAGACACATGCCAGATTTCAACCAAATATTCAATGAAGAAACCCAGTCATTGTATTTATTTATTTTGAGTTGATTTATTGTCTGCCTTGTCTCCAATATTTTAGTTAGATGGAGATTCAGAACAGAGCCCAAGTCTCTAACCAATCCAGATCTGTGGGGGCCCAGCACAGAGTCCAGCACTGTGAGGGCATCCCAAAAATACTCTTCTGGTTCTCATGATGTTGTAGCACAATGGATTAATTTTGAATGCAGTGTAGCCCTCTAGCTGGATCCTTGGTAAGCCCCATGGAGGAGCTACCAAATGTGGGTTCCCTTCATCTTGCACAGCCAAGAGACAGCTCTGAGGATTCTGGTCTTTTTCTTGGTCATACAGACTCTCCAGTCTTTCTTGATGATGAAGGTGGGAGCAATTGTTGTTCTGGAATCATTGGCTTTCCTATCCAAAGTCAGGTAATGTTTCAGTGTGTAAAAAAAGAACTGTACTGGTTTTCAGCTTCAGCCTACCATCTGTATGTCTGTAGATCCATCATTTCACCTCTCTAGATTTCAGTTTTTCTTACTCATAAAATTAGGGGGTAGAGGATGGATAAGGGAATTCTCAAGATCCCCTCCTGCTCTTCTAGGATTCTACTCCCTGATATGACATGAGAAAATGATTTCTTCAATGGCCACAATTCATCTTGTAGCTTCCACAACACTCCTAAGCACTCCATTGTTTGCTGAATCTTATTTCCAGTTATTTCACATTTTGCTCCTCCCAGAGGCTCTTTTATTTCTGAAATACCAGATCCTGATCAGTTTAGTAAATGGAGCTTATTTTTATTTTTGGCATTAGATTTCTGACATCTGGAACAACTTCCTGTCAGATTCTGGAAGGTTCCCTCCCAGACTGTCTTCAACAGCAGCAAACAATTTACACTCACCCAGGACCCATCATGCCCAAGATATCTTGGGGCATCTTATTGCAATTAGGAGAAAATGAAACCAAGAGCTCGGCCTGATGAAAACTGAGACTGGAAACTAGTATTAAAATAGAAGTCATTAATGTGGACAAAATGTAGCTGAAAGTGCCAATTCAAGTGAGGTAGTACATTTGGGAGGGCAAGGAGAGAGTGCCAAGTAGTTGTGTCTGCAGTCTCTGGGACAAGACAAACTCGAGAACAGCATCAAGCATCTACTTGTTGGTTAATATGACATAGATCTTGATGAGCTGATGGAAGCAGCAGTTGAAAGTCCCCCAGGACAGTGCCCTTAAACATCATCAGCTTCTAAGGCTAGGAATTGACTCTTTCGGGTTGAATTCACCCAAATTCAGACCCTTTGAAAAGGATGGGAGTGCTGTGATTTAATTAGGAAGTGATCTCAGGAAGCAGTAAGGGAGAATGGAGAAGTGAGAAAAGGAAGGAATGAAGCCATTAGAGAAAGTGTCATTGTGCAGTGCCCCATCGTGAGTAGCTGAGGCTCAGTTCTGTGGGGAATTCTAAGAAACTGGAGAATCTGGCTTGGAGGGTGCTGCCTGTGGCACACGGGAACGGTGGTATTTACCTCTCAGCTCCCATCGATCACTGGCTGAGTGCTGCTCCTGGAGGCATCGTCGGCCTCCCCTCCTGAAGACTGATAGAGAACTCAAAGGGGAAAAGGCGAGAGGTGCTTGAAGCAGGATGCTTACAGTGTGTACTAGAGTAGTAAGTTCTCAGGGGATGTGGGCAGAGCCCTGACCATCCCTGCTACATTGACCCTGACCACAGTTCACACTGCTATGCAGTTAACTCACAATGGACCAGGTGTGGGTGGAATCATATCATTTTTGAGAAGAGTGAGTATGCTTTGCCAACCTGTGGCCTATTCCCTTATTTTCCAAGTAAGAAAACCAAAGTTTAGGACAGCACTATCAAATGGAAATATAATGCAGTTCACATATGTAATTTAAATTTTTCTAGTGGCACATTTTTATAAAAAGTGAAATGAAACAGGTGATATTAGTTTTAATGGCATGTTTAATTTAACTCAAGATGTTCAAATGACTATGCTTTTAACATGTAATCAACACAAAACTTATTACTGAATATTTTGCGTTATTGGGGGAGAGCATATTATGACTTTGCAATTCACTGTGTATTTTCTACTTGGTGTTCACCACAATTTCAACTGGCTATATTTTAAGTGCTCAAAAGCCACCTATGGCCTACTGCCTGTCACATTGGACAGTGAAGATACATAACATTTCCATCACTGCAGAATGTTTTATTGGACAGTTCAGATCTAGTCAGTCAGCGTGTGTCACTTGCTCCAAAAGAAAGATTGTCAGGGTGGCAGAGGTAGTTGACAAGAAGCCAGAAGAGAAGCCTAGCCTCTCTGAGAAGGCCGAAACTCTGAACTTTAACTCCCTCCAAAATAGGAGGAGGATAAGGATTATTACAGGGCTTCCAGGTGTTGGTGCCAAGATTAACTTGGGTAGTTGCACATCCTCTCAGGCATAAGAAGGTCCAGCGGTCAAGTTCAGATAGAAGTCTTGAAAGAAAGAAGATCTCTCTTATTCATCTGTGTGTCTCAGCCCAGGCCCTGGCCCCAAGGAACCCTCAACAAAGCTCTCCTGAATATTGATTAGAAACAACCTCCGTGTGGCTCTCACCGATTCATCAGTAGGTGGGGGCTTTGGAAGAGTTGTGTGGAGTCATGAGTATGTTGGAGGCTACCTGAGAGAAGAAGTCATGAGTAAACTGGTAAAAGAACACTTGGACCAAGGAATCTAAAGGACAACGATGTTTCTTCCCACTCACCAATCTTTTCTTATCAGACCACTTAATAAGTCATCCTACAAAGAGTGAAATAAAGGTACAGAGTAGTGTAAAGAATTTTCCAGAAAGACCATTGTGTTTGCTTAGAGTGAACTCCTTTGACAATGGGCCCAACACCCACATTTAACAAGAGGCAATTTGCTCAGGGTTTTATTCCCACCATAAATCTTAACATTTTCTGCTCTGTAGACTGCCTGTCTTCTCTTCTCTGCATTACACTAACAGCTCTCTTTCCCAGCAGAGGTGGTAATAAATGGTGTACTCTCTATGCAGAAGTTAAAGTTTCAAGGTGAAGCCTTTGGAAGTGATTCTTTTGTAATTTCATTTATGGCCATGCCATATTTCATGGTGCAACTCACTAACTCTGTGGGTGGCTTTGTATGTGTTCCAGAGAAATAGAAAATGAGATGCATCTTGGTGCTCGGACCCTCACACACCCTCCCAGTAGAATTTGGAAGTTAAAGCACCTCCCTGGTTTTTAGAGGGAGGTTTTAACCTTGTCTAGTGTTCATGCTTGCTATCCAGCCAGACACAATAAGAGAAGTTGTGGATGCACTTCTGCAGGACGCTCCCCTCCGCAATTTCTTCAGTCCACCAGGAAAGCCTTTCCCTAGAATCCCCACCATACTGACTGTCCGATCAGGACTCTGTCTTCTAGACACAATTAAGCAGCCATGTGTCTTGAGAGTGGAAGCTATGGAGGAATGGTACTTTCCTGCCTCCTCTCCTGTTCCACACACATAGCCCAGCTCTACCAGAACATCAGTAACTTAGTGAATGATCATCACCTTCCTTATCGGGGTTGTAAAAATCATCCAGTTAGAAGGCAAAGTAACATGATTGGTGCACATCTTCCAGGAAGGGACTAAGAGCCCTACAACCTAGAAGGGTAGGGACTCAATAAATATATTTGGGTCTTAGATCAGTTCCAAATTCTGTCTGAAGTTAGAGAAGAACCTAAATTTGCAGATAGATTTCCCAACACACACACACACACACACACACACACACACACACGAACACACACTTGTACAAATGCCCTTTTGATAAGAGATTCCCACAGAGACTCCTTGAGGACACAGTCAACACACTATATTCTTTCTCAGGTACACAGCATATGCTCAATAAATATTTGTAAAGATAAATCAATGAAGGTGGCCATTATGACTTTGTTTACCTGGGGAACTGGCATAAGGAAATGAGAATGGCATTGGGAGCCAATCTGAGCTCAACTCCTGCCTCTACCTCAAGCTCTCTGCATCTCAGGTTCCACATCAGTAAAATGGGAATGACACTACCAGCCTCCAAGAGTTGTTTGATTACATGAGACGTTGTCAGGAAAACTCCTGGGCACCTAATAGGAACATGAGAAACATTGGTTATTTTCCTGTCTGTCTAGAATGTTCCTGCTCATCTGGCTGTCAGGTACTCTTTAAGAGTCACCTTAAAATAAAACAGACCAGAGAAGTGACCACTCCATGTTTTGCTTGTATTTCTTTGGGCAGCTGTTCCTGCACTTCTCACTCCAAATTTTAATGATTTGAGTTATTGCTCTCCATCTTTGCAGCTGTAACTAAGCTTCTGCCATTTTGTATCCTCTGTGCTTAGCATACTTCCTGGCATGCAGTAGGCGTTCAAGAAAAATTTCCTTTTCCTGGAGGAAAAAGATAAGAAGGAAGCACACAGAAATTTAATAGTAGCATTACCTATGGTTATAGGAATATGAGTGGTTTTCTTTGAGAAGTGGGTTCATCTGTATTTTTAAAAATGTTTTCCCTACAACTGCCATGTTTTATTTGCCTAACAAAATGATTCTGTAAAAATACAGAAATATATTTTCAACAGGCAAATGAATGGATGAATGAATGAACAGATGAAAGAGTAGATCTCCCCAGCACATTTCTGAAGTTTCCATTCCTCTAGATTCTCAATATGGGGGTCTGAGGCTGAGTTTGCTACAGAGTAAGAAAACATATTTCCTCTCCCCATAAGCCTGTTTGAAGATCTCTATCATCCAGCTCTATCCCTTCTATTCAAATTCAGTCTTTGAAAATCCATTTTGGAAAAAAATCATCCCCACTTCCACCTATGTCAGGACTCAGCAAATATTTAAATATTAGTATGTATTTTAGTGTTTGGGGCCCTACGTCTATAGCAATTACCGAACCCTGTGTTGTAACAGGAAAGCAGCCATAGACAATAAATAAATGAATGAACATGACTGTGTCCCAGTAAAACTTTGTTTACAAATACATGGCAAGGTGAACTTGGCCATCAGGCCCTTGTTTGCCAACCCCTGTTCTGTGGCTTCACCAGTGTTGCTCCCCTTCTTGGAAGGCTGTTTCTCCTGCCTGCCTGCCCATCCTCTACCTTTCAACTATAATATTATTACTTACTATCTACTGCCTTAGCCTACTGTTATCACACCATAGTGACATGTATTCTAGTAGGTGCTGGGTAAATATCAGATGATTTACTGAGAAGTTTTCTACTTTTGTGGCAATTTTTAAGGGGCATGTTTTGGAATTGTACTTGGAAAGGACTGGATCGGGAAAATATATGCTTTGTAATGATGTGGTCTGCGCAGTAATTTCCATCTCAGAAGAAAAAGACGTAATAACAACAGAAGGAGCAGCTCGACAATGACCTAATGGCAGAACAAGAAAGAGAAGCCAGGTGCTATGACTCAACATGCCATTACTTAAGAAGTGTCCTCACTCTGTTTCTAAAACCTAAAAGAAAAATAATATCATCAGCTTTCATTGGAGTATTTAAGACTCAAGTACAACGGAGTTTTCAGTGTCTTTGAACAAGCTGGGGAGGATAAATCAAACCCCTCCACTGGAGATGTTGAAGTTTCCCTTCTAAATTAGTCACCATACAGCAGTTTCTGCAGAACTCTGGCTTCAACTGTCATTTTTCGTTTTTTCTGGTCTCCCAAAGGCAGTGCCCGTGTTTTTTGGCTCTCTGAGATGGGCTAAGGTTTATGCTTAGAATCACATGGCAGCCCCATGCGACTGACTACTCTATAAATGGTCCTTGTTTGGTGGCAAAGTGCTTGGCTCCCTCTGCCTAAAAAGGACAAAATACAGAAAATGTGCATTCACAGTCACAGTCACAGTCACCACGTGACTGATAACAGTTTCCTGGCTTTCAGAGTCACTCGCTCAGAGAGCGGAGAGGTGAAGCCTGTTGGTTCACACTCGGGGCTTTTCTGAACATTTGAACTTTTCACCAGCAGCAGCTGTGGTTCCAAGCACACACCATCTGGCCCCAGAGCCCTGGAACTAAATGAGGGGAATACATTCGAATGGAGCATTGACCCGGGATTTTAAAACATGCCTCCTATGGCTCCCCTTGGAATCTTAGACTTAATGACTTTCCCTCCCTTCCCCTCAGTTCATTCCAATCATACCACACCTTTAAAAACAGAGTTAGTGCATTCATTCATTGATTCAATCACTCATTCATTAAGTAAAGCACATATCATATTGAGCACTTTACAAGTGCCAGTACTTGAGACAGAGTAGTGTAAAAGTCAGACATGGTCTTTTTCCTCCCACAAATTATAGCTGAGCAGACAAGACAGACATTAAACATTTACAATTGATTGTGAGGAAGGTTATGTTTGGGACAGTGCGGTATGCCATGGGTAAGATGAGCGTACGATTTACCATCCCAACTTGGATGACTTTGAGAGTAAAAGGAGATGCTATTAGTAACTATTCCAGAACAAGTTAAACCAGGATTGTCCTGAGCCAGCCAGGACACATGAGCCTCTAGCTTTGGCCACTCTGCACGGGCCTTAACTTGCACATAGGTCTGTTTCCCCTCCTATCCCTTGGTTACTCTTCCCACCTTCCCCCTTTCTGCTCGTGCTTTTGCTCCTTTACAGGGTAGCAGAATTGGGTGGCATCAGTGATGGAGCCTGTCGATACCAGTGCAATGTTAAATCCAGTGCTAGGTGGTCCTGCCAGTCATTGATCTGTCATCATTTCCTCCTACTCTGGGTCACCTCCAGAAGAACCTTCACCACAATCGACTCTAAATCTTGACTCCTGCCTTTGATTCCAGCTCCATTCCCGAGAATTGGCTGGACCTGTGCCAGGGCTGGCCTGTGGTTTTATACTGTTTAGCAATATGAGGAGCAGGCCGGCTTTACTGTTCCAGGATGATGAACTTCCAAATGCTCAAAGCTCAGTCTGGTAAAACAGTCACCCAGAGGGCATCCCAAAGGTACAAATACCTCACCACCAACCAGTCGTTTTGTTCTACCTTCAAGTATGAGCTGTCAACACTTTTCGTTATCAAGGATGGACCTTAAAAACCGCGTCATTAATGACAACCTGGGACATATGGCAGATGCTGGTAAGCCTCCATCCCAAAGTCCCAAGGTCACTTCTGAGTTCACTTGGGACAATTCCCAGCAAGATGGCAGCTTCTCGCTTCAGGCACCTACAAACTCTTCCGACTGAGGCTTTCTGTGGCCCCTTCTTGTGCTTGTTCAACCCACATAGGATAAACCCTCAACCAGTGAGGGAGGGAAGTCAATGGATGTGTGATGTAGGCTCCAAGATGACCTCAATGGTCCTCGCCTCCCAGTCTTCAGGCCCTTGTACAGTTCTTTCCCACAATAAACAAGATGAATTATATTGGCTGCCTTTTGTAACCAATATAATAGAGCAGAAATAATAGCGTGTGACTTTTTATGGCTAGATTAGAGGACATCACTGCTTCTACCTTGCTTTCTTTTGGATTGCTTGCTCAGGGGGAAAGCCAGCTGCCATGTTGTGGAGACACTCAAGTGGCCTTACAGGGAGGGCTATGTGGTAAGGAGCTAAGGCCTTCTGCAACAGCTAGAACTGAATCGTCAGCTAAATGGGTGCGCCATCTTGGACATTTCTATCACATGCAAAAATCCCTTGTGCCCATATGGAATCAGTGCCCATTTCTGCCCTCAGTCCAAGTCACTAATCTATTTGCTGTCTATAAATTTGCTTATTCTGGACATTTCATACAAATGCAATCATATAATATAGGGGAGAGATTTTTTAATAAAGACTTAGTATATACTTAGTATTCTTGGTGTGAGGGTTTGCTAAAGACAGAAAAATATTTACAAAAGCTATTCTTCCTTGGACAAGTTGATCCATGTATAACGAACAAGATGCCCTTTTTTAATTTGTATTCCCTAAAAGCAGATATTGTTATGGTTCATATCTAGATGTCCCCCAGGAACCTCATGTGCTCATAGGTGGGGCTTTTGGAAGGTGATCAGAGTTTAGAGCTGACTGCTGTTAGGAGGTGGGGCCTGGTTGGGAGAGGCACATCACTGGGAGTGTGGCCTGGAAGGGTTTATCTCCTTCCCCGGCTCCTCCCTTCACACCTTCACAGGGATGTTTCCCTGTCCTCATGCCATGAGCAACTTCTCCTCTACCACGCCCTTCTGACATGCCACCCTGCCTTGGAGCCAGCAGACTATATTATACCTCAATGTCAAGAAAATACCTAAAACAGAAGCCAATGCAAGGACTAGGAGGCATGTAGTATATTTGGGAGATAATCCCAGAAAGCAGAAATGACAGAGTTGAGACACAGATGGGAGGAAAAAAAAAAAAAAAACAACTAAAAGCACACAATGAGATTGCTGTTATGGACAGCTGGGGGATCAATCCCAATGAAGATTGCCTGTGGGATTATGTGGAGTATGCTTTTGGGGAAGCTGGGTATTTAGGCACCATTTTAGTTCTCTAATGCTGGGTAACAAATTAGCCTAATCTTATTATTTAAAAGAGACAGTCAGTACTTATTAGCTTTCATTGTTTTAAGAGTCAAGACTTTGAGGTTGGCTTAGCTGGGTGATTCTGGCTTGGGTGTCCTTTGAAGGTTGCAATACAGATGTCAGTTGGGGCTCATCATTTAAAGCCTTGACACAAATGTCCTAAAACGGATTGTAATGATCGCTGCACAATTCTATGTATGCATTAAATGCCAATGAATTATACAATTTAAATGGTGACTTTCCTGGTACATAAATTAAACCTCAGTAAAGCTATCTTAAAGAAAAAAGACTGCTTTTCACAGCAAAAACATATATAGAAATGAGAAAATAAAAGAAAGGAGACAGAAGAAAAAGAAAGGAAATAAAGAAAGGATTCCTATTGCTGGTCACCTTAGATTGAAGGGATGAGGAGGTGAAGGGAGGGGAGGAGAATGGGAAAAAAAGAAGCAGCAAGATATATCATGTACAGGTACAAATCCCCTATGATGAATGGTATCACTATGTACATCTAAAATGTACCATTAAAATAAAATTTAAAAAAGAACTATATTTACTATTGTCTCTTCCAGAATAAAATCACCATAATTGATAGAGTCCAAGTCACAGACCAACAATGCCTATTCATATATAGAAAACTGATACTAAATACTCTGAGTCTTTGTCTACCCAAAGGAGACTCCTCCCTGCCCTGTGTAAATGCGACCTCTGTGGTTCTAGGAACAAACAGCCATGTCTACTATATAAAAACACTTGTAAGGGACTCGTCCTAGGAAAGCTAGCAGCAGCAGCCAATCCTTGTGGAATACGAGGTGTGGTGGAGGAGGCTGTGAGAGCCTGAAATATAAACTCTTGATGAATGAAAATGAAAAAATAATTATAGAAAAATAAACTCCATGATAAGAAGAAAATACCAATGGTTATCATCCATTTCCCTACAGCCAGAAACACTGAAGGGCACACATGTAGCTTCCTTTATCCTTCTTGCTGTGGCTCCCAAGGAGAAGTACTGTACCCAGGCAAATGAGTATTGTAGCACATTTCAGGCGGGCACTGCCTTTCTTCAGATCACGGCAGGGGCAGGATAGGAGAGGGAAGAGTAGACTAACCACTTAGTTTTTCTCTATGTTTTCAGTGACTATACTGATTTCAGTGCATGTTGGATACTTTTTTATGGATATTTGAGAAGATCTAGGAGGTACACAGACAGACAGACAGACAGACACGCACGTGCACTCACACCACATACACATATGCCCTGGCTGCTAAATTAATTTTGCCTGCATAACAAACCACTCCAAAACTTAATGACTTAAAGCAACTACCATTTATTTAGATAATGATTCCGGGGTTTGACCAGGTCGGTTTTGTTTTGGTTTTTGTTTGGGTATGGGTTGAGAGTCTCAGATGCAGTCAGCTTATGAATTATCTAGAAGCTGGGCAATCTAGAAGAGCCACACACATATATCTAGCATTGGCAAGCTGTTGACTAACACCATGAGGTGGACTACATGTTTCTAACCATCCAGCAGGCTAGATCGGGACTTAAGGTCCCAGGTGCATTAATACAGAAAGTCCCCATACACAAGTATATTTCAAGTCTCTGTTCACTTCATGTTTGCTAACATCCCATTGGTCAATGCAGGTCAAATGACTAGCCAAGACTAAAGAGATTGAGAAACAGATTCCATCTTTTAGTGGGAAGATTTTCAATGCCACAGGAAGAGAAAGTATATAGGGGCCATCATTCATAAAGTCCACCACATCTGCTTGGTGTTTTTGTTTCTTTCATTTAACATTTGCAGGTTGTCATCCTTCTTCTCACTTGCCAGAGAATGTGTTTTGTTCAACAGCTATTTTAGCATCTACAGAATATAATTTATTTTGAGATGAACCACTTTGCCTTGAGATTAATTAAACTCTAGTGCTTTCTCTTGAAAAGAAAATTCTCTGTTGCCCTAATCAGCCATTACTGTCATGTAGCTATCCCCAGAGACTGATTATAAGTCAAATATAGGATGTTGTTCTGAGGACCTGTTGATATTGTGGACTTGGTGGTACACACAGGTCATGGTGGACCTGAAGTAAAGAAAGACAGCAGCATCAATGTCGCAGAGAAGGAGGAGGGAAAGGGGAGGGAAAGTGAGAGGAGAGAAAGTGCTCAGTTAATAGATCAGCATCAGTGTCATCACGGAGGGACACCCAAGCACAAAGCACTCGACACTCACACTCACACTCGGGAGGGAGTTTGTAGCCTGAAGACCTTCACTGCATCTTTTTAAGGGTGACTCAACTGCAAATGGGATGAAGTTTGACTAATCAGAGTGGAGAGAAAGTGCTCTGCGTTCAATTACATACTGTCATAGCCAGTCAACACTATTGGGATCTGTGAGGGAAGCAAGGAGGGGATAAAAGATTGTTGGATACTGGAGGTGGGTGGGAACGGGCACATCTGGCTTGGGAGGATTTTCCAAGAAAGGAGGGAGACTCGAGGCTTTAGTCTCAGCTCCCCACTGGGAGGAAGGAACAGGGCCCTCCAGCCCTCTTCCCTCCCTCTTTACCCTATTTCTGAAGCACATTCAGTTCTAGCCTAACTTGATACCAGACAAGTGTTCAAGAATTCTAAGTAACCCTCTTGCCCAAAACCCATCAGACCACGGTACGAATGGCACACAGGGGGCAAATGCAGGCTAGGCCAAAGCAGAAACTAGTCTCAGTGAGGTCTGCAGAGTACTGCTCTTCCCTAAGCATGGATGGAACATGGCAACTATCACCCTCCTGTTTTTCTTACTCATTCTCTTGCCTTTATGCTCCCCTTACACATACACATGCGTGCACACACACGCCAGTCCTCTTTTATTCACTGTAACTCTGTAGCCTACTCCCAGTCTGATCCCTTCTGTATTCCTACCAACATTCAGGTTACAAAAATAAAACATCATCTTTAGTACCCACCCTTATTAGGAGGCAGGAAAACCAGTGAAATGGTAGCTACTTTAATATTTTTGAAGTCAAGAGAAATATATATATTTTAATAAAAATTTTCTGTCCCACATAAAGTAACTGTGAAGAGCAGCAAACAGAAGAAAAAAATCAAAGCCAAAAAATTATTTACCTACAGGGGTTGGGGATTTAGCTCGAGGAGTACAGTGCCAGCCTTGTACATGCAAGGTCCTGAGCTTGATCCCCAGCACCACCCCCCAAAATTATTTACCTCCAAATTATTAATGAAAGAAGCAAGAAAGCCCCTGGTTTCCTAGTCACGCACGCGCAGTTTCTAGTCCTATGACCTTACTTCCATTCCCTACTCTGAAATGTTTAGGAGAATGCATGAGGCCACTCCACAGAATTCTTGCTGGAGTCTTAGTACCACAGACCTAGCAGGAAGGCAGTCTAGAGAGGGCACTGAGGTAACCACACAGGCGACAGGAGCAAAGGCTTCACACCTACCCGATGATCTAACGATGTTGTTTCTAGACATTTAGTCAAGTGTCTGCCCATAAGAAAACTCATATGCGAATGTTCATAGCAGTTGTATTCGGAATAGAAAAGAATACAAGTATCCAACATGATGAGAACCAATAAATAAATTACATTATAGTCATACAATGGAAAATGATCCGGCAATAAAAAGGAATGAATTACTGATACACACAGCAACATAGATAATCTCCAAAGCATTATACTGAGTAAAGAAGCAAGACAGAAAAAGTACATAGTGTATGATTTCATTTTTACAAAATTCTGCAGTAGCCAATTCTAAACATGATGATAAAAATCATAGCAGTGATTGCCTCTGGTGGAGCATGAGAAATGACTGCAAAGCAATGCAAGGGGACATTCTGGGGGTGGTTGAAATGCTCTGTATCTTGACTTGCAAGATAGTTATATGGGATATATATACATTTGTTAAAGCTCATTGAACAGTACCTTGAAGATCTTTGTATTTTACTGCACGTAAATTATACCTTAAACAAATACATACCCCAAAAATAGAATAGTACTAGAAGAATACTACTAGAAGGAAAATTAAGGAGACTAGTACTAGAAGGAAAATTAAGACCCTTATAAGAAAAATGAACACATTGAAGTTGTTTCCTTTATTTCTTGGTATATAAGGTAGAGAACAGATATCTCTTCTTTTTTTTTTTTTTTCTGGTGCTGGGGATCAAACTCAGGGCCTTGTGCTTGTAAGGCAAGCACTCTAGCCACTGAGCTAAACTCTCAGCCTTCTCTCTTGTCTCACAGCTTCTCTTATCCTTGGCTTTCATTCCATCTCTTATAACCTTATCAGAATGTCTCACCTTCCCTCATCAAACCTACCATGCTAAATCTGTTGGGTGCAAATGTCCAGCTTCAGCCTGTGATGGAGCCCAAATGAGAGACCTAAGCTCCTTCCAGAGTCACGTGTTTCCAGGTCAGACTGCAGATAGAAGAGACAAGAGCAGGGTGATGATGGGAGCTCTTTACCAAGTCCCAGAACATAGCACAATGGGAGGACTCTGGGATGCAGTTTTGAACGAATTGTTCATTTTGCAATTTGCTGAGGCATTTTGATAAACCAGCTCCCATTAGTTGTTGGTAGAAGTTGTTGGCTGTTTACTAAATGCATAAGTAAACAATAATTCTTCAGAACCTCTGACCTACTGTGTGCACAGAAAGGGTGGGATCTGGGAGCCAAAGAAAGCCCTCAAGCAAAGAAATGGAGAAATTGGGCAGCTGGAAGTCAGACAAACGTGGACAGAAATGGCGAAGCCCTGAATAGCATGAATACTGTCTGCTACAAGACATAAGCACATGGGATCTTGGATTGTTCCCTGACTGGGTCTGGTGTCTTGATCCAGGCCCCCTCTGTTGGTTGGCTTTTACTATGTAACAAACCACTTCAAGCTTTTTAGTGGAAATTTAGCTCCCAATCCTGCACGTTGACCAGGTGGCTCCTCTAGTCCGCACTGGCTCAGCTGATTTTTGCTCCACTCTCTGGTGCACCCATGGTCATCTGGTAGATCAGCTGGAAGCTCAGTGATCCGGGACAGCCTCACTCACGTGTCTGGTGGTCGGGCAGCTGCTAGCTGGGCACCTTTGTTCTCTTCCCCGGAGTCTCGTTCTCCAGCAGGCTAGCCTGGGCTTGTCAGGCAGTGGCTTCAGGGTTGTGAGCATAGCAAGAAAGCAAATGCCAATGTGCAAGTGCTTTTCAAGCCCCTGCTTGTATTCTCTTTGCTCATTTTCTAAAGTCCACAGATTTGGCTACAAATTCTTGTGCACCTTATATCCATACCCTTGCACTGTGACTTTGGAACTCCTTCCATCAAGAGGTAGAATTGTTCTCTTCTCCTTCCATCTAGGATGGCTTTGTGATATACTTCGGCCAGTGAGATAGTAGCAAATATGATGTAAGCAGAGACTTGAAAAGTGTTTGCATTTAAAGGCTTATACTGTTGATGTTCTCGGAAATCTAAGCTTCCTTGTGAACAAAGTTGTGTTAGCATTCTGGAGGATGACCACTACATGGCCCTGTCATTGCCATCACCCCAAGTGACAGTGAGGTCACCTAGAACCACCTGACTTCCAGCCAGCCCACTAGCTGAGTTCAGATCCACGAGTGAACCCAGCTAGGCCTGACAGAATCGTGAGTTCAATGAACCCTGGTTGTTTTGAGCCATTGAGTTTCGAGATGGTTTATTACATGCCAACGCTAACTGATACAAGGAGTAAAGAAGTTAAATTAGATGAAGTAAAGAGCAAGGAGCTATTTAAGAGAGAAGGAGCTATTTAAGCTGAGACTCTAAAAATGCCCGGGAGACATTGATGGTAACAGCGGCAGGACATTCAAGGGATAGAGAACAGCAAGTGTAACAGTCATGAGATAGGAAAAGGTTTAGTGTTTTGAGAGAATTGAAAGAAAATAAAGAAGAAATTCTGCTAAGACTGAATTTCTGAGGAAGACAGAGAAAAAGGAGAAAGATTGAGGGTTGCCAGGCAAATCTATTCATATTCTGATTCATAAGAGGAAAGGAGTTGAAAAATGTGTTCTTTATTAGTATTCTTCATTAATAGTCTTACTCAAAATATATTCTGAATATATAGGCAGCATTTTACTATATATGACATTAATAGAGGAGATATTTTTAAAAAGTATTCATATTCTTTGCACAGTCTTTTCATGCTCTTCATTTTCTCTTCTCTCTAGGCTCAGCTGAAGAAGGAAGGAGCTGGGACAGTGACAAACTTAATAAGCCTTAAAGTGAAGATAAAAATGAAAAGCCATGAACTGAGCAAAAGCAAGACTGTGGTGCAAACTGGCCACTTTACATACCGGATTCTTGAAAATGGGGCCCCAGCTCTGAAACCCTGAAAAATTCTAACTCTGCCCTCTCTGAATCTTAGTCTTCTCAGAAGATAGATGGGGTAAAGTCCAAGTCCATTCTAGTCCAGTGAAGAGGTCTCATGGGAACAAGAATTTTCATGGATATGTGAGTTAGGAGAAATTAATTAATCTGGAATGCCTGAAAAATATTAAAATAGAACAGAATCAAGGGGCTTTGGAGCTTGAGGAAGGAGACAATAAGAGAGGAAAGTTTTCACCTGGTCTTCTTGAATTGCACCAGATTTTGGTTCAGTAATGAACTAGTCCTCCAATCTTAGTCTAATGCTTGGGCAAAAGTGTGATACGACACAAGAGAGGGCATAGGAACGGGGCAGAATTCAGGCCCTTGTCTCAACAATGAAGTAAACTCACCAGGCAAATCCCCCAGTAGCTTTGTTGAATTTTGTTTTCCTAAATGAAGGAAGCTACACCATGTCTGGCACGAAAGTAGATTTCCAGGATGGGGACAACGGGCGAATGTAGGAAGAAAAATGAAAAATATATCATGCCTGGGCATAAATGGTAAAATAAGTCTCTTTAACTGGCTTATTGTCATAGAAAAGGCACTAATCAGGAGATCAGGGACCTAGATGCACTTCTGCTGTTAACTAACTGTGTAATAGGGAGAAAGTCATGTGATCTTTCTGTGCCATGAGTTTTTTATAAAGATATGCCTGGCTCTGAGATCACAAACACTTAGCATGAGTGCCACTATCATCTCTGTCCAGGCCAGTGAGAGACATCAATAATTGCTCATAGCAATCTTTGCTCTAACATCCAGACATGGCCTCAGAACCTGTCTCAACACCGCGCCTGCAGTAACCACTGCCAAACTAACAGAGTAGGCTCTCAAAATTGAACTCTATTCTACTCTTTTGGACTAGAACTCTGGCTTCCAGCCTGTGGACAGCAGACTTCTGAGAGACAGGTTACCAGAAAATGTTTGTTACATCATATGCTTGCTAAGCTTTGTTTGTAGGATCAGTAAAGTGCTATCTTATCTCAGTCCTCATTCTCAAGAGAGACTGGGAATATCTAGCTAGGGAATTCAAATTCCTCTTTTGCTCTGGTATTTTCCACTCCTAGGCTGAATTTCTCTATCCCCTACTCACTTCCTTTCTGCCTCCTTCCTCCAACCTGAAATCTTCCAACACTAACACAAACTCTGATCAGAAAGGAATCTCCCCACCTCCTGTGAAAAGGAAAAGAACCAGGCAGCGTTATGACATGAAATGAGTCACGGTAATCACAATTGCTTTGTCCTTGGGATGATCTGTAACAACTTGAGGGTCATCTGCCAAGACTTGCTCTAGGCTTCATCCTCATATTTCAGGTCAGAAGGCCAGAATCTTTCTTTCCAAATTATTTTCAGACTTTCTTAACTGCTGAATATAGTCCTAGATCCAAATTTGATTTTTCCTTCTGCATTTTAGGCAGCCCAAGTTTAGAGTACATTCTAAAACCCAAGACAGTATGGAGGAGGAGCATTGGCACCGTTACTTACTAGTTGAATTCAGTAGTTTTCTTCATCTCTTTGAGCCTTGGTTCCCTTATCTATAAAGTGATGTAATTATGCTGATTGAATAAGATAATGTATGTAAACTGCTCTAGTACAGAGCCTGCCACATAGTAAGCATTCTATAAATGGTAATAATAATGACAATAAATAAGTCTACCGGAAACTTACTATGATGTCAAGACTCTGTTAAGCATTTTGCAGACAACTTGTTTACTAATTACATTTCCTAGGTTGCAAAAATGGCCACACATCTTAGCCCCTTCTATATCTTCATTCCTTGATTTTCGGTATTGGCCAACAACATGACAGAAGCTGCTTTGCATGAGTTCTGAGCCTAGGCCTCAACAGGCCTTGCAGACTTCTGCTCTTACTCTTGGGATCATGCTTAGATACCATGTAACAAGCCTGCACTTTCTATTGGAGAGTGAGACACAAATGGAGTACAGGCACACTTTCCTGACTAGGACCATCCTAGACAGAGAAGTCCCTAGCCAGTGTGGCAGTTGACCACATGTGCAGGAGTAAGCCCCACTTAGATTAAGAGAGCCTGACTTAGACACCTAACTGCCTAGCTGATTCCAGCCCCAAGTCCTGCCCCACAGAATTGCGAGCTGAATAAAAAGCAATTGTTTTAAACGGGTAAGTTTTGTGATGGCTTGTCATGAAACAAAAGCAATGCACATTTTTTTCTTGAGTACATAGCTAAACTACATTTCTAATAATCCCTTGCCTTTACAGTAGCCATGTGAATATTTCTCCCCAGTGAAATGTGAATGGAAAGTGACATGTGGCACCTCCGTGCCAATGTGGTTTGGGAGCTGGTGTGCTTTCTCACTTACTCTTTCTCAGTCTGCCAACTAGATGTGCAGGTTCTAGAAGGCAGCTCTACAATGTGGGAAAAAGGCTGGGTCTCGGGAGCACCATGTGGTGGAGAGCCACTCGCCAAACAAAAACATCCATTTGGACTTTATGTGATTTAGTAATAAAATTCAGTTGAGGTAAGCCACTGAGGTTTGAAGATGAGTCTGTTAATGGTAGCTGGCGTTACCTTAACTGGAACACAGAGATTATATAATTGAATTACCCCCAGCTACAATGAAGAAAAAAAGGAAAAGGATAATAGATAGTAATAGGGGTTAGTATCTACTTAGATATAAATGAATATTCAGGACAGATGACTAATGATATCTTTGGTGATTATTTTGCTAACATCTAGGTCCGTGTTTCTTCACTTTAGTTTATATGAGAGTCATCCAGAAAGGTTCTTTGAAATGGACACTGTAGGGTTCATCCTCAGAGATTTTAAAATGAAAGTTCAGAAGTAGAGGTCCAGGACTCTGGATTTTTAACAAACTCACTGGGAAGTTCTAATGCAGATGATTCTTTGAGAAAAATCCAGTCTGTAGCAAAGCATAGCATTTCCACAGAACTTTGTAAACTTTGTAGATGTGCTTCCAGAGCTCATGGGCAGATCTAAGCAGATCTCTGCAGCCAAAGGCTGGAGCACTGAGCAGTAACGTGACAATGCACAGAGCAGCCAGCAGCAGGTCAGTCCCACAGAATGCCCAGAACAGAGAACAATGAGTCCAGTGAATTCCATTGAGTCCACATGAAAAGGAGAGCGAAAGGGTAACTGTCATCGCTGTTGTGATAAATAATATGCTGAATGTGACTACTTTGCTTGAATTAAGGTAGCAGAAAGCTCTTAGGGAAGCAGATTTCAGGAACACACTAAAACAGCATAACAAACTGAAACGCTTCAGAGGAACTCAAATTTTCCTTCCCTTAAATCAAATATTCATTAAAAGGAAAATATCATAACGTAAAACTGTGGGTGAACAAGCAGCACTGAATTATTTCAAGAAGAGCCACCAGTTTCAATTGTGTCCCTTGTCAAGAGTAAACTCAGGGAGCAGATCACTACCATCCAGTAAGAGATATAGTTTCTGAGGACAGAATAAGAACAACTAAGTAGGAATTACAGGGAGGCAGAGTTCAGCTAGCTCTGCAGAAGAACTTTTTAATGATCTACAAAATTGAACAGGCTGCTTTCTGAGGCAGCAAACTTCCTATTCTTTGAAGAATTTAAGCTGATCCTAAATGCACTTGGTGTATTTACCAAGCTTTCTTTGTGTCTAGAGATACAAATAATGACATTAAGACATGGTCCTTTACCTCAATGGACTCCTTCTACTGGAGGAGATGAACAAATAAATCCACAAGTATAATATTCTACAATAAGACTATGACTAGATATATCTGGGCATGGCAAGAGCCCGAGAGAGGATGTTCTGACTCACACAGAAAGGTTGGGAAGGCTTCCTAGGTGAGATGACATGACATCTGAATGCTCAGCCACCCAGAGAAAGTGAAGGAACTACATTCTGGGCAGATGCAACAGCACATGTGAGGGTTTGGAGACATAAAACAACATTAGGGTAAGGATAAAAAAAGGCTAGAAGTTCAGTAGAATGCAGTGCAAGATACTGGAGGCAGGATGAAAAGAGAGGCAGGCATGAATCAGATCAGGACCTTCTTGGGTTAAAGTGAGGGCTTTTAGCTCCATCCTGAAAATGGTAAGCAGCCATAGGAGGCTGACCTAGATGACTTGTGAAGTTCTCTTCAACCCAAAATTATTTGAGTCTAGAAAACCATCTGCTTCTTCCAAAATTAATTTCTAAATTGGTAATATGCATGCAAACCCAATGCAATTTTAACCACAATCTAACATTTATAGGATCTTGGTATGTAAATTATAAAGAACATACTATCAATAAGCAAGATTGGGACAATTAGCCATAAGAAAAAAAATTACATCCATACCTCACACTATAACAAGCATAAACTTCAAATATAAAATAGCAAAACCATACTAGTACTAAGAGAAAATATGAGTGAATTTCTCTAAATTGGGTTCAGAAAAGGTTTTCTAACTATGTCTCAAAATCCAGAAGCAATTAAAGAAAAGTTTGTTAAGTAATTATTTAAGAATAATATTTTCACATGGCCAAAACCACTATAAGCAAAGTCAAAAGGCAACTGACAAATGGAGAGGAGAATTTTCAAATATACCATAAAGAAAGCATTAATAATCCTCATATATAAACATCTCAAAAATCAAAGGACAAGGGCTGGGGGAAGAGGGGAATTAAGAGTTACTGCTTAATGGTTACAGAGTTTCTGTTTCGAGTGATGAAAAAGTTCTGGAAACAGACAGTGGTGATGGTTGTGCAACTTTGGGAATGTGCTTCATACCACTCAATTTATACTTAAAATGGTTAAAATGGCCTCTCGTGTTCTACATATTTTACTACAATGAACATTTTTCTAATCTTAAAAAAAAAGTCAAAGGACACGGGGCAAAAACTTCTGATAAAAATTTTAAAAAGGCATGACAAACAATTCACAAAAAAGTTATTAAAATGGCCCTTAAGCATAAGAAAAATGTTCAAATTCACTTAAAATTAGAGAACTAGAAATAAAGCAACCTGAACTATTTCTTGTATGTCAGATTGATGAAACTTTAAAAGCATGATAGCAAACTATGCTGGCAAGGTTGTGGGAAGCAGGTACTCATACATTACTGGTGGGTATGCAAACTGCTACAATCCTTTGGAAGGGACAATTAGCAATATGAACATAATTATGATATGCAAGTTACCTTTTTCATTTGTATTAGTACATGTTTGTACTACATAATGGTTACATACTTTGTGAGGAATTGGTACATGTGCATGATACATCATAAACATTATGTGTTGCAAATATGTACAAAAAAGAAGAGAATCAAGAGATGGATGGAGGGGAGAGGGAGGGAAGGAAAAGGAGATTAAAAAAAGGAATTAAGATGCAAGTTATCTTTGAGCCAACAAAATCTCTTCTGAGAAATACACCCAACCATACAAACACACACAGAGAGAGCAAGGTTATTTATTGCAGCATCATTTATAACCATAAAATATTGGAAACAAACTAAGTACTGATATGTCAGAAAGTAGTTGAATAAATACCTGGAACTCCTACAATGAAATACTATTCAGATGTAAAAAAAATAACAATGAGAAAGATCTCTATGGATAAATAATGAATAAATTCCAAGACATAATGATAAGTGAAAAATGAAAAAGAAAAGTGCAAAAGATTAGCATGTTATGCTTTATGTAAGGAAGAAGGGGATATAAGAAAATATACATATATCTGCTCAACTGTACAAAAGAAATACAGAAAGAACATACCAGGAATTGAAGAGATTGGGTAACTATAAGACACAGGTGGCCACAGAGTAGGAAAAAATGAGGGAATGGAAACAGGGAACTAAACATGAGAGAAAGTGACACTTGTACAGGTGTATAGTTCTGGCCTTAGCTATGTTAATCTTTTGCATATCCTAAAAAAATTAAAACCAGGATGTGAAGAGATTTCAAAACAGAAATCAGTAACAAATGAGACAGACTGTGTTACAAGTTAGTAATATAACCACACTGAAGGGAAAAGAACTAATCTAAGTAATTTTGTTAAATAGTAGATTGATAGTCTACTGTAAGGTTAAGGACAGCAAGAACTGCATATTGTTCTCTAGTTAGCAAATTATTTTTCACAGGAGTTTGGATTAGCAATTTTGAAGCTACTTTGTGTGTATACTAGGACTGATAAAATGTATAAATTTGTTGTGAATAATGAGAACCAAGTTTTTCTCTATTAAGGAAAGAAACTACAAATAAGCAAAAGACAAAGGCAAGAATGAGCCCTATAGTGCTAGGTTGAAGGAAGTATCAATATGAACTCATAGTTTCAACATATGTGTATATGGAGAGGCATAGAGGTAAGTACAGGTATGTGCCATACATGTGTGAGCACACATATATGTATTCTCTAACTCTGTTTAGTGAGAGCTTGAAGAAGTAGTGACATCCCACTGGCAACATGCACATCTAGCACCCACATCTCAAGGAGGAGCTAGAGTTATTCTCTTATAACAACCATCTCATAAGAACTAACAGGGGTTCCCAAGAGAACTACATTAATCCCTTCAAAATGCAACACCTCCAGTGATCTCCCACTTGTTAAACACCTTACCACTTCTCAACATTGCCATCCTGGGAGCCATGCTTCCAACACTTGAGCCTTTGGGAAGATACATTCAAACCACATCCAGTGATAGCGATGGTCATTAGGAGGTTTCATCTGACCAGATAAGGAGAGGGTACTCCAGCAAAGAGAGTATCACTTAATGTAAGCAAAGCTGTTTGTTGGGCAGGGTGGTGGGGTGGGGGAGGAGACATACTCAGTGCTGGGGGAAAACTCTGGAAAAGGAATAAAAATGTGAGTTCTAGTCCCACCTATGCAAAAGAGGTTATGACATGTTTTATCTTTATTTCTTCCCTTATTGTTTCCCATCAACCCTTCCTTTCTTACAGATTTCAGTCAACATATACTTATCCAAAAGGAAGGAAGAAACAGTGGTGGAACGGACCTGTGGGAGCTGTGAGCTGCAGAGAGAGAACAGGATTCTGCTCCCACATGAATCCTTTGACTGGCAACAGCTGGTGAATGACTCCAGTCCAAGCACCTGCCATATCTCTGGAGAGAGTCCTTGGTCAGATTCCATTCTCGGGAAGGGTTAGTTGTTTGAGTCTAGGACTCAGAGCAGTCATGGGATAGCTTCACTTCAGGGCTCCCAGTGTTACCTTCCCACAGTGCCTGGGTAAGGGACAGCTACAGGAGACAGTTGTGGTTAGGCATCCATGGTCAGGATGGAAAGAGACCTCCTGAGAAGTTGGAGCTAAGGGACATAGGCCATGCCCCCATAGCCAGAGGCCAGGCTCAGCTGGAGTTGCTCTGGATTTGAAAGCCACAGGATTGGTGGCCTCATCCCAATCTTACTGCATGCTGGTGCCTGCATCCAGCAGGGATCTGGGGTCTGACTCTGTTCTTTATCTACCAGCATGAGCAGGAACACTTTTTTGACTTGGATACTATCCCAAGTTAAGAAAGAAAACCATATGTTTGAAATCATAGAGAAATTCCCTTTGTGTGTGTGTGTGTGTGTGTGTGTGTGTGTGTGTTCGGGATCAAACTCAGGACCTTGTTCTTGCAAGGCAAGCACTCTAACCACTTAGTTAAATCCCCAGCCCCTTTTCTTTTCTTTAAAAATTTTTTTCTTCCTTTTTTGTGTTTTTTTTCTTGTGAGTGAGTGCATTATTTGAGGGTTTTTTGTTGTTTTGTTTTGTTTTGTTTCTTTATTCTTCTTTCCTTTGCTCCTTTTTTTTTTCTTACCAGTTTATTGGGGCTTGAAGAATTTCCCTTTGTCCTTATTCCTTGTTTATTATCTCTTTTTCTTACATCTTTTTTCTTTCATTATTTTTCCTCTTCTACCTTTTAATTTTTATCCTTTTAATTTTTTCTCTCTTATTTTTACTCCCTATATAACTTATTTTTTCACCTTTTCCTTTCATCATATATTAAAACATCCGCTTTTTTCTCTTACCCTTACTGAATTCTATAAACATCCTTCTACTGCCCAATAAGATCTTTTGTACCATTTTTCTCCTCCTTCTCATATCATATAGTTTAAGGTTTCAAAGTTTTCCTCTTTCATTCCCCCATTCCCAAACCCTGTATCTTTAATAGTACAACCATAAAGCTTCCTTAATCTTTCAATAGTTCATTAACTCTATAGAATTACTGTGAATTATTTTCTACCATTAGCAGAGATATAGCTGTCACATTTAGTAAATAATAGCTGTAAGTCAATACCTAGGTTGTCTTAATGTTTATATCACAAGTGTGGATTTCCTTTCTAGGGTTAAGAGTGGTTCATAATTGGCTCTTATATTAATATCCAATTTGTCTTGGACAATAGTTCTGTAGCTGATAGGCTTGATAGTATCACAGTTGCATAACTGTTGCTATTGCTCTGTAAGCCAACATTCAGGTTACGTTTGAGATATTAACAATACTAGAGTAAATTCCCAGAGATATCAGTTGTTAGGCCAATTACACTGCATCCTCTCCTCCCAAATTAACCAAAGTGGTCTAATCTTGGGGCTGATGAAAAGGACTATAGTTAGGCATGCCCAAAGTACATCACTGAAAAGCAAGTAAAGAGATCTCTATACTAGCAACAAAGTTTACACTATAAGTGCCCACAAGCCTGAACACAAAACAAAACAAATAAACAATAGAAATATGAGAATACAAGGCAAAAAAATGTTTCCTAGAACTCCCAACTCCACTAAAGCCAATTCAGGGGGTACCAAGGGGCAGAATAGCATAAGCCACACAACCCAAATTACTCAGAAGGATAACAGAGAAGGTTAGAAAACAGATCAAAGAGCTACTCAGCAGGATCATGAAGGATATAACTAAACAGATAATGGAAATAATAACCAAAAATATCTAGGAGCTTTGAGAAGACACTAATGAAAAACTAAATGAGTTTAAAAAATACAAAACACAAATAAACAGTTTAACAAAGAATTAGAGTACATGAAAAGGACTCAATCAGAAATCCAGGAGATTAAAAATAATGTTGAAATTATGGGCAGCAGTATAAAAACAATGTGAGGACAGAATTTCAGACCTAGAAGACAATGATGCCTTCAAAGAACAACTACTCAGAGACACCTTAAAAGCAACAAGAGAACATAAAAAATGTATCCAATAGTTGCTCGATAATGCAAAGACTAAGATAAATTGGAATAAGTGAAAAATCAGAAGACAACACAAATGGCGTAAAAATCCTACTCACAGAAATAATGACAGAAAACTTCCCAAATATAGGGAAAGAAATGAACATACAAATAAGTGAGGCAGACAGAACCCCAGATAACCATGATCAAAAGGGAATTTTCCCACTACATTATAATCAAAATACCAGAATTCCACCACAGGGACAAAATCTTAAAGCTGTTAGAGAAAGGCAACAAATCGATATAAAGTTAGCCATTAGAATTACAGCAGACTTTTCTACACAAACCTTAAAAGCCAGGAGGGCATGGAATAAAGTGTTTCAAACACTAAAAGATAACAACTTTCAACCCCAACTTATCCTGCAAAACTTTCCTTCAAAATTGATGGAAAAATAAGGTATTTTCATGACAAAGAGCACCTCATAAAATTCATGACCACCAAACCAGCACTACAAAAAAAAATTCAAGGGTATCTTAGAGACAATTAAACTAAAGTGCTAATAAGTCAAAAAGAATGAATACATCTGGTGGGATGAGCAGCTATGCAAAAGGAAAAAAATAAGAAAATCAGCAACAGGAGAATAATCAATGACAGGAGTAAGTCAATAATTCTCAGTACTAACTCTAAATGTAGATGGTCTCAATTACCCAATCAAAAGACACAGATTGGCAGAATGGATCGAAAAGCTAAATCCAATTATATGCAGTATATAAGAAATTCATGTAATTCAAAATAAACTCACAGGTTCAAAATCAAAGGATGGAAAACAATATCACACGCAATGGAAACCAGGAAAAGGCTGGGGGTAGCTATCCTAATTGCAGCCAAAGTGGATTTCAAGCCAAAACTGATCAGAAGAAATAAAGAATGTCACTACATATTGGTTACAGAAGCAATTCAATGGCAAGAGTTAACAATTATGAACATATATGCACCAAATATTGGTACACCCAATTTCATAAAACAAACACTAATAGACATGAAAAATCAGATAAACACCAATACAATTATAATGGAAGACCTCAATACCCCACTGCCACAAATGGAAGAACAACTAAACAAAAAATCAACAAAGAAATATCAAAGTTGAACCAAACATTCGAACAAATAGACTTAGTAGATATCTATGGAGTGCTCCATCCAACACCACCAAAATACACATTCTCAATAGAACATGGGACTTTCTCCAAAGTAGACCACATACTAGCCCATAAAGCATGCTTAAGTAAATGCAAAAGAATTTTAAATTATCTCATACATATTATCAGATCATAGGGCAATGAAACTAGAAATCAATGACAAAAGAAACCACAGAAACTATGCAAACAGATGGAAATTAAACAACACCCTCTTGAATAATCAAAGGGTCATACATGGAATTAAGGATAAAATCAGACAGTTCCTACAATCAAATGATAATGACAGTATGGCATACCAGAACCTATGGGACACAATAAAAGCAGTCCTGAGAGGGATGTTTATAGCTGTGAAATCCCACATTAGAAAAACAGAATGAGCTCAAATAAATAACTTAATGATGCACCTCAAGCTCTTAGAAAGACAAGAACAATTCAAATCCAAAGCTAGCATAAAGAAGGAAATTACAAAGATCAGAACAGAAATTAATGAAATTGAAACTAAAAAATTACAGAGAATCAATGACTCAAAGAGTTTGTTTTTTTGAAAGAATAAACAAAGTAGAGAAACTCCTGTCCAATCTTACCAAGAATAGGAAAGAAAAGACCAAATCCATGCAATGAGAGTAGAAAATAGTGATATAACAATGGATTCTATTGAAATGCAGAAGATCATTAGTAACTAGTATGAGAATCTGAACTCTACTAAAATGGAAAGTTAAAAAGAAATGGATAGATTCCTAGATACATATGAACTATCAAAACTGGACCAAGAAGATATAAAAATCCTGAATAATCTAATATCAGTCAATGAAATTGAAGAAGTAATTAAAAAAAACTAAGAAAATCCCAGTTCCCAATGGACTTACTAACAAATTCTACAAGAATTTTGGAGAAGATCTAATGCCAATATTCTTGAAATTCTTTAATGAAATCGAAAAGGCAGCAGTACTCCCAAAGTCATTCATGGAAGCAAGCATTACCCTAATTCCAAAACCAGAAAAGGACCCAACCAAAAAAGACAGTTACAGGCCAATCTCTTTAATGAGTGTAAATGCAAATATCCTCAATAAGATACTGGCAAACAGAATGCAGCAAATCATCAAAAGATCATACATCCAGTAGGATTCATTCCAGGGATGAAGTGATGGTTCAACATATGCAAATCAATAAATGTAATACACCATATCAACAGAATCAAAGACAAAAATCACATGATCATCTCAATAGATGCAGAAAAAACATTCAACAAAATCCAACGCCCATTCATGATTAAAAAAAAAACTTTACAGAAATTAGGAATAGACAGTCTTTATCTAAATCTGATAAAAGCAATCTATGACAAACCAATGGCCAACATCACACTAAATGGTCAGAAACTGAAAGCTTTCACACTAAAATCTGGAAGAAGAAAGGACAAAAATCACATGATCTTCTCAAGAGATGCAGAAAAAGCATTTGACAAAATCCGACATCTATTTATGATAAAAACCCTAAAGAAAATATGTATAGAAGACTTTATCTCAATCTGATAAAAGCCATCTGTGACAAACCAATGGCCAACATCATATGAAAAGGAGAGAAGCCGAAAGCTTTCACTCTAAAATCAGGTATAAGACAAGGATGTCCACTATCACCATCCTGCTCAATGTAGTTCTTGAAACATTAGCCAGAGCAACTAGACAAGAGATAGAAATAAAAGGACTATAGGCAGGAAAGGAAGAAGTTAAATTATCATTATTTGTAGATGACATGATCCTCTACATACAGGACCCCAAGAACTCCACCAAAAGATTCCTAGAATTAATAACCAAATTCAGTAGAATAGCAGGATACAAAGTCAACACTAAAAAATCAATAGTGTTACTGTATACCAATAATAAATTCAGCAAGAGAGAAACTAGGAAATAATACCTTTAATAGCATAAAGAAAAATGAAATACTTAGGAATTAACCTAATCAAGGAAGTTAAAGACATCTACAATGAAAACTACTGTACTAAAAAAAAAAAAAACAAACTACTGTACTCTAAAAGAGGACCTCAAAGAAGAAATCAGAAAATGGAAAGCTATTTCTTGTTCCAGATAGGTAGAACCAATATAGTAAAAATGGCCATACTTCCAAAACTGTTATATGGTTTTAATGCAATGCCAATCAAATACCAATAGCAGTTCTCACAGGAATAGAGAAAGCAATCCTAAAATTCATATGAAATCCTAAGAAACCTAGAATAACAAAAACAATCCTGGGCAACAAGGGCAAGGCAAGGGGCATCACAATTCCAGACTTCACATTATATTACAAAGCCATAGTGATAAAAACAGCACAGTATTGGAAAAAAAAAAAAAAAAGACTCGTGGATCAATGGAACAGAATAAAGGATACAGAAACCACTCCAGGCACACTCAGCCACTTGATTATTGACAAAGGGGCCAGATACTTTTGCTGGAGGAAAGATAACCTCTTTAACAAATGGTGCTGGGAAAACTAGCTATTCACATGCCAAAGACTGAACGTAGATCCGTATCTTTCACCATACACTAAAGTCAAGATGGATCAAAGATCCAAATATGAAAACAGAAATACTTAGTATGCTGAAAGACAAAATAAGTAAAACTCTTAAAATCATAGGTGTAGGCAAATATTTTCTGAACAGAACCCCAGTTGCACAAGAAATAATACCAAGAATCAACAAATGGGATCACATCAAATTAAAAAGCTTCTGCACAGCAAAGGAAGCCACCAACAGAATGAAGAGACAACCTAAAGAGTGGGGAAAAAACTTGGCAGCTCCTCCTCAGACAAAGTACTAATATCTAGAATATATAAAGAACTCAAAAAATTAGACTCCTCAAATTTAAAGACCCAACAAAAAAATGGGCATCTGAAAAATGAACAAACACCTCTCAGATGAAGAAATACAAATGAAACAATAAATATATTTAAAAAATAAATACATAAAACACAATACATAAACAATAAATACATTTAAAAAGTTCAACTTTCTTGCCCTTTGAGAAATGCAAATTAAAACAAGACTGAGATTCCATGGCTATCTTCAGGAAATCAAACAATATCAGATGCTGGAAAGGCTTCTGGGAAAAAAGAACCCTTCTTCATTTTGGTGGGAGCATAAATGGATGAAACCACTATGGAAATCAGTATGGTGATTCCTCAAAAAACTAAAACTAGAAATTCCCCTTGACCCAGCTATTCCATTTCTAGGTACCTTCCTGAAAGAGTTACTGTCTCATATTACAGTGGTACATGCACACTCGTATTTATAGCAGCACAATTCATTATAGTTAAATCTTGGAAGCAGCCCTTATGTCCATCAACAGATGAATGGATAAAGGAAATGTGGTATTTATACACAATGGGGTACTACTCCACTGTAAAAAAGGATAAACTCAAGTTATTTGTAGGAAATCACACCTTGAGACTATAATGTTAAGTAAATCAGATACACAAGTTTAAATATCACATGATTTCTCTTCTATGAGAAACCCAATATATAAATAAATTGTCAAATTAAAAGACATTCAACATGAAAAAAAGAGAAATAAAATGTTATTGTAATCCAGAATGACCTATGTAACTGAAAGGGTACCTTGATTTCATATAATTGCCTTGGGTGTCTTATATGTTTTTTGGCTTATAAACTGGCTGCTTATCTGTATTTATGATAATTAATTTAATAAGGACTTATAACTAAATGAATCTCATAGTGTCAAAAAAAATTTTTTTAAGGTGGTGGAGAGGAAGTAGAAAGAAAGATTTGAGATGTGTTACGTACATGCACCAGTTTCCTGAAACGAATGTAATCATTATGTACTGCAATCATCTACTAATAAAAATTAAAAAATTTTAAAAAACAAAAGAAGTCCATGTGTTTTTGAAAATAATTTGATTATCTGATAGCATCAGCATTTGCATTCTCAGTTAGGAGAAAACCTGTTTCTCATAATGAATGAGAAAAAAGTGAATTTTAGGAAATAGCTTTCTAAATTATAATGTGTTTACTTTGTGATATACAAGCAGCAGATCAGTAATATACAAAACTTGGACATGTTAATTAGGCTGGCAGGCCCCCTCTGCACCCCACTGTACCTGTTCAGCATTCTACAATCATGCTGATCAGTGGCAATTTCTGATACTCGCATCTTTATCTGGTTTATCTGTGTATCTCCAATGCCTAGGCCCCAGGAAGCACTCCAGCATTTTTTGAATGGGTTAGAATTGATCTCACAAAGCAGTAAACTGGTGTGCCGTCTGTCCATGGCTCCCTTCTAGACAAACTCCTTTGGCTCTCTGTCTAGCTCAGTGTTGAGGATGCTGTTCCATACCACCCTGATTCTCCCCTCAGGACTGAAGCTCTTACTGCCCCAGCTCCTTGGGGTGTTGGCAGCTGAGCATTTCCCCTGGCGGAGGGGAGGTGCGCCCCTGTACTGGGAGCCTCACCCCCAATGACTGCCTGTCGCCCCCACAGTTCTCCACAGGATCAACAGAGGCTTCTGCTGCACTTCCTTGGAGCTCAAATTCTTCCCTGCCTCTTCCTGCTACTTTCTCTTCTTTTGTGGGTGTCAGTCCTGAGAGCATCCCCAAGAAAATCTGTGCTCCTGAATCTCTCCACCACTGAGTGCTTCCTGGGGCACTTAGCAGCCAACACGCTCTAGCCTCTGTTTCAGCTGAGTCCTTCTCAGGCCATATCCGTAAAATACCCAATGCCCATTGAAGCCCAGATCCAATTCTTGGCTGAGTTTTCACTAAAAAGGCCTGTGGGCTAGAGAGATAGAGCCACAGCCTCGCTCACAAGCCTCACTTTATTCCTCTGCCCCCTCCTTCCTGCCCCTGTACAAATGTCTCTGCATCCCCACTCAGAGATCTTGTTACCATCCAAGCACACAAAAATTCCCTTTTTGGGTCCAAGGTAATTGTAAACTGAACACCACTGAGTTGAAACTGATCCCTTTGCAGGAAGAGCCTGCTTCAAATGTCTTTTAACAACTGAGCACATCCCAAGTTCAAACTCCAGCCTCCCCGCTGAGAGGGTGTCCTGCTTCACCCAGCAAAACCCTCAGCTCAATAGAGTTCCCCTTGGCACAGGCCAGCTGCTCCCCCCACTTCTTTTGCGGAGTGGCTTGCAGCTCGGGTTTTCCTCACCTGGAACTCCTTTCCACTGAGCACAGCTTTTAGTTTAGGTCCTGTGAAGGACGTGGCTCCCACTGTCCCTCAGCCAGGTGCGGCCCCATGCGAGCCAGGGCTGAGAATCATCCACATGGGCAAGCAAATGATAGGAACAATCAGCTACGGATTTAACTGGGCTGTTTTGAGTCCACAGCTAGGACAGCTAGGGCAGCTATGTCCCTCACCTTCAGCCCTAAATATTCCCAACTTCTTGTTGTGGCAAATGCCCACAGTAGACACCAGACCTCAGTCAAGTCATTGCCAGGGCACACGTTTCTTTAGTTGCTGCTTGACAGTACAAGCCTTTTTGGCCACTTCTCTGTCTGCCTGTGAAAATTCTCTCATGCCCACATAAAAGACAAGCTGCTGGAAGCTCTGACTTGCCTCTTGCAGCCATCCCCCTCCCACAGCAATACAGTTTTTTCTTGTATTTGATAGAATCAAAATCAGATGTGTTGCCATCAGGTACACAGTATAAACTGTACTCTTGGTGTTTCATCCGTAATAGCAAGTTTGGGACCAACGCCAAACAGTGGCAATTTCTTGCCTTCCAAAAAACTACTTTTGAGGACTAAGTAAAATTCTCCCTCTTTATACCAAACTCAACAGACTCTTCTGCAACACATTGCATAATATTTTGAAGATTTTTTTGTAGATGTTGAATATGTCCATATTTCAAAGCAAATTGATTTGGTGCCTTCAGCAAAAACAAATAAATAAAGTAGAGGCTTTATCAAATCATTTCAGAGTCAGAGGCCAGATAAAATTAAGGTGAAATCTGGCCTTAAAGAGAAAAGTTTACTAAAAAGGAGAGCTAGGAGAAAGACTACACTGCGTTGCTGTGTAAGCAGAGAGAATTGATGTGGAGTGGAGATTCAATGAACTTTAATCTTACCCCTGGTATTTGGGGGCCTTCCAGCACCCACACATATTTGTCAGGCAGTGTTTACAAGAACTGGAGAAGCAGCAGCAATTCAGGAAAAGATTTTGTTTCAGGATGGAAAAGATTAATCAAGAAGTCACATGGTGTGTTATTATGCAACAAGAAGTAATGGACTTTAAGTGGTGAAAGAAATGTCTTAGTAAATAACCTTTTCCTTCCAAAAGGATAAAGGAAAGAAGAGGTGGAGACAATTTCTGTGCCACTTAAAAGGCGAAATCGGAGGTTTGACCATCTCTGTAGACCTCCGAAACAGTGGGTGGCATTTCTGAAGCTATAATAAATATCAATTGTATAAGCATTATAGATTTACTCCCAGGCTCTTGAGAAGAATAACTTTCTGGGTTGAGATGCGTTGAGGTTTTTTTTTTTCATTGCAGCTAACCCACTAGAATGGGATGATCATTTCTTCTGCTTCCTGTACTACAATTAGTTTATTGAGAGCTGTGTGCAATCGGTATTGCCATCAGTTACTACCAATAGCCATAGTTGTGGCCGTGGCAAGGAGGTGGGAGTGATGAGAAGGGAGCATGGTAGGCACAGGATTGTAATGGCCATAACGACGCTGTCATGGCAGAGGTGGTGCTTGTAGGGTAGCAGCAATGGCGCTAATGGTGGTAGAAACACACTGGTGACTGTGCTAACGGTGATACAGGAGGGTAGTGAGGAAGTGGTTATGGTGCTGGCTGCGCTGTGGCAGAGGTGATAACGGGGATGCCGGCAGTGGCGATGAAGCGAGGGAAATGGTAGTGATGTTGATAGGGATCGTGATGGTAAGTAACAGCGATGATGCTAACGGTGGTGACCACAATGCTGTTGATGACGGTGGCAGTAGCAGTAGTAATAGTGGTGTGAAAAATATAATGATAAGACTAGGCTTTGGCGGAAATTATGTCCCTATTCAGAAGGCTTCAAGATCCTGGAACTCATTTCTGAACATCCTTTAGTGAGTTCTCAATGATAATATGTGGACTTATTTATTCTGTCATTCAATAAATATTTATTCAGTGTCTAGTATGTGCCAGGCACAGCTCCAGGCACTCATGATGCAGCAGTAAACAGAACAAACAAAACTCCCTGCTCTCAGTGAATCTCTATTTTAACCAATGAGACAGTGAGACAGACAATAAGCAAAACAAGTAAGCAAAATATGTCATATTTAGGGTGGTGATAAGCCCTAAAGAGAAAGTCAAAACATTGGAGAAAGAGGAAGCACAGGGAGCGTCACCACTCCATCCCTCTGTTGTCTTGGGAGGGGGTGACTCGGTGATTCAAGAAAGAAGGATCTTTTCAGAGCAGCTCGAGCAGACACAAACACAGCCTGACAGCCCAGCCACAGTTTCTTGTATGTGTGGCTCCTTCTAGCTTTGTCTCACTTAGCAACAAACATGTCTTTGATTCCAAATGTCAGATGAAGAGCTTGCCTGCATTCTGGCAGGCCCAGCTGCTCTTAAATGCTTCGTGGTGGCACTTCAAATGCTGGGATTCCTACATTCTAAACCTCCTCATTTTCAATTATCCTAGGCTCTACTTGGAAACAATTGGCCTGGTTCAGACCTTCAGTGACCAGCCAGCTTCTCATGGTTCCATATTGTCCTTAACCGACTGCTTCTCTACTTGGCCTTGGAGCTCTGTGGAGTAATCAAAAAGGCAGTCTTAGGCCAGCATTTTTCAAACACCGCAGGGGATTTTACTTTCTTCTTCAAATTTCATCTGAACATATGAGAAGATAGGTAAGAGGGGGTCTGTGTACGTGTGTGTATATAGATGTGCTAGGAGGGGATATGCTCAGAGTGTTTATTTAAATATTATCAAATAATATTGGATTGTTATTATTTAAATATTATTTAGTTATTTAAGATTGTGTTCCCTGCCTTTTTTTCATCATGGCTCAAGTTCAGGCCTCAGAGAATATGTTTTAGAAGAGAAGATAATATTTTCGAAGTCAAAAGATGACCTCAGATAAATACATCTATCTGTAAAAACATTAGAAAAGGTTAGCAAATTGAACTAAATTGGCCCTGGTCCTTTAACTTTTCAAGTAGCGCCTAAGAAAAAAGGGGGAAATTGTGTGATCATTTGATCAGAGAAGCCAAATACTTTGTCTCCTTCTACGGTGGGTTGCCAGCTTTGGAGGAATACCCTGCCCTGACTTCCTGCGGCCACCCACGTGAGTCCATTTGGCTGAACTTCACGTAGGCCTCAGAGCCCTCCACGGTAGGCTATCATGACAGCAAGCTCCACCCAGTGATGGGAGCTGGCGGTTTGCAACAAGAGAAAAATTCCAGGGCAGAAGTGCTCTTCCTCAGCTTTGGGGGAGCAAGGGGAAAGGGCGGAAGTCTACCTGAGGCTGCTGCGGAGAAAATGTGGCAAAAAGATAGAAAGGACCTGGGAAGTGTGCCAAGCAGGCCTAGCCTCCTGGGAGCTCATGAAGGTGGCCCAGTCCGTGGCCAAGTTGTTTACACCATGTCCCCAGCGTACCAAAGATCAGCATAGGTGGCTCATTGGCAAAAAGAGGAGGCAGAGGAGGCTGAGCCAGAATCCAGCCAGGCACTCAGGCGTCGCCAAGCCATCTGAAGCGTCACAGCGGGCTGGGACTAGGCAGGGAGCCCTGGGCGCTTCCGCTGAGCCCCTCACTTGACAGATGAGGAGACTGAGAGTCTGTGTTGGAGGTCATCAGCTCTTATTCCAGCACAGTCCCAAATATAAACAGCTCCTTGAGGGTGTTACAGAAGAATTCCTGTTTGGCAAATTAAAGTGAGCAATGTAAAGTTTGCTGCAGGATAGCATACTTGTCTTAGGTACACGATGTGACTGGGGTGGATCAAACATCACAGTAGGGCCACTGCTCTGTTTAGACTGACTTTAAGAATGGTATTTGAGGGTGAACCAAAGTGGAAGGTCAGCTGAAAGAGAATAAAAGTAGTGGTGTGTCTCCCATCAGCTGATGGCAGCCCTATGTACCAATAAATAGCCCTCCCCGACTCCAAGCTCTCACAGCCCAACTGCTGGGCAAGACTGTGCATTTCCTACCTTCATACTTTCCTATGCGCCCTCCAACTGTATTTCTCTAGTTATGTGGCTTTTAATCAGCTGGTCTCACTGTAACTGACCCTGAGATTTTCATATATTCTAATCATTTTGCAAAACAAGTCTCCAGAGAGTTCAATGATCAACACAAGGTCACATATCTTGTAAGTAACAGAAGTAGGGCTCTGGGACAATGGGCCCAGGGCCTTCTCTGCCAACTACGTCCTTCCCCTATCAGAAAAGTGTTACAGATTGCCAGTTGGTGCTACAAATGGCTAGCAAGTAGAAATGCCACAAAAATGCATAGGTGAGGGCAATTCGTAAGCATGATGAGAGAGGAAAATAATTACTGAAAGTTAGGAGAGAGACCAAACTGCCAATAAGAGAAGAAAATAAATAACTACTTGATTATCTGGACAGGCAGCTAATGAAAAGAGGAAGCTGGTGCCAAACTCAACTGCTACTAGGTCATAAACCTAAGATAGTAGGACACGATCAAAGATAAACACAGAATTTTGTAAGGGAAAGTCCTCATTTACTATGCACAATGAGTTTGATACTGGTCTCGGTCATGAAAAAATTAAAACACTACCAGGTGACTGCAAGCAAAAGACATAAATCTACTTCTCTTAAGCAAAGAAAGAATTAATTAGCAGGCCATCAAGGGCTAAGAGAATCACTTAGAAGCTGGAAGACAAGGTTTGGAAAACCAGCTAGACTCAAGGGTGCCCTCGAAGCAGCAGAAACCACAGTCACAGCCCAGTTGCCATGGGCACTATATATTTTCCTCAGATTACTACTTCTGTGTACTTCATTCTGAACTTTTCCTATACCTTGGTATCCTATAAGATTCGACATCCCAGGAGCAAGTGTCTGATTGGCTGTTTAAATCTTGGTTGTGCCGGGGGACAGCTAGAAGGAGGAACAGGACCCTTTTTGGCTTCTGTAATTATGTCATTAGTGGGGCTGGGGATTTAGGTCAGTGCTTAGAGTGTTTGCCTCGCAAGCATGAGGCCCTGAGTTCGATTCCCGGTACCAAAAAAAAAGAAGTCAGAATTATGTCATTAGTGGGAGGCTGAGATGGCTATTGCCCATGTATTAGTATATATGTATTAGTTAGCAAAATGCTGAGTGCTGTAACAAACAAATCCCAAGGTTCAATGGCTTAACACTGTAGAAGTACATTTCTCAGTCATGTAACTGTCCAACACAGGTATTCCTGATTGGTTGTCAATGTTCCACAAATCCACAAGCCAAATTTCTTCAATATTGTGGTTTCATTCTCTTGTTGGGCCTCACAATCCTTTCCATGTAGCTAGAAGACAAGTAAAGCCAACAAAAGTATACCTACTGCTTAAGCTTCTTGACCCAGCTGGGACATACATTATTATCACTCCCACTGCGCTGTGAAGAACAAGTTCTGTGGCCTCAATTACATGTAAAGAGACATGGTATATATAATCTCTGTTAGGCAGCAGCTTCTGATCAATCATTCGACACTCTGCAAGAGAGACTCTGAATCTTCCATGGACACAGAGTTGTCTCTGTTACAGGAGACTTCTCACAGAGATAAATGGTAGCAGGAAGGGAGTGAGCCAGATGTGTGACGGACATAAACCAACAAATGTTTGTTACAAAATGTATTTTCAGACACTTGTATGGAAGTCCATATTTTAATTTAATTAAGTTAGTTGTACCCCTTCACCAGAATTCATGACTCTCAAGGTCAGATGCGCCTTGAGAGGCCCACCAGCTGCCCACAGTAGAATCCCCTCGGGCAGCTCTAATGGCAAGGTAGCATCCAATTTGCATTCATGAACATCCTCAGGATCAGTGTATCAGTTAGACATTTGAAGTTAGACATAATGGAAAAATCCCAGCTCCAAGTGATATCCAGAGATAGAGGAGCCTTCAGGCGCAGGATTATCAGCAGCTTAAAGAACAGGTTCTATCTCTCTGCTCTGCCATCCTCAGGTCATCCTAAGGCTGGCTCCTGTCATGGCCACAAGATGCCTGCCCATGACAGTCAGAACTAATGAGCCCCAATGCATGTCTCTCAGGAGAGAGGGGAACACCTTTCCTCCAGCTATGAAATACAAGATATTTCTTTAAATCTGATTGGGCCACCTTAATCCATTGGTCTCTGGATCAGTAACAGCAATTCGGAGAATGGCATGTGCGGAAGAGCTCGGATTTATTACCATCCATTCCTGGAGCTGGGGATGGGTTTCCTCCCCTACAATCACACAAGGACAATAATGCAATAAAATTGAGTTCTTGTAGTCAGAAGAAGGAGGACATAGATACTGAGCGGCCAACAGCATCCATTAGAGATGGAGAAGGCTTTAAGAAAGGCTGTTTCACTTTGGGGAAGTGCTAATCATTAGAAAATTCTCCTTTATACTGAGCCCAAATCTTGTTCCTAGCTCTACTCTCTGGAGCTCTAAAGCATAAGTCTAAACCTTCTTCCTTGTAACATACTTTCAAGATCTCTTAAGATAGATACTATATGTTCTTTTTCCACCCCGAAGATCTCCCTTCTGTAGGCCTAACCTCCTCACTTATATTCTTCCTCATATACCATTTCTCATTTCCTCATCACATTTATTTTTCATTTATGTTGTATGTTCCAGTTTGACAAAATCCCTCCTACAGGGTAATGACATCACAGCAAAATGGGATATTTTTTATTCTTTCTATAATCCCTCTATTAACATAGCCAACAACTATATGTCTAATTGAGATAGCTGCTGTAAGCAGATAACCCCCCCCCGATATCTCACCACCTTTACACATTGAAGGTTTATTTCTCACTCACATAAAATTCTGATTGGAAAAGGGCTCTCCTCTATGCAGTAATTCCATGACACAAGCCTCTTCCATCTTGTGGCTCTGCTGTATTCAAGACACAGCTTCCAAAATCATCCTTTTTATCTGTGCCAAGCCAGAGAAGAAAGAATATGAAGGCTTGTGTATGGGAAGTATTTGTTGGCAAGATCTGGAAATAGAGCACTTTGCTTCTCTGTTAGTGTCCTATTGGCTACAACTCAGTCACATGGTCATGTCTAGCTGCAAGGGAGGCTGGGAAAAGTAGCCCAACTGTCTCCACCACAGATATTCAACTATTGGTCGCCTGCATCTCATTACTGATTTTTCTTGAGCTCGCCCAAATTCTACTAGATTTATCTTAATTGACTGCTGCTAAGCTGACCTTCCTTTCAATGAATTACACAATTCATCTTTTGAACCTCAGGGCAGGGCTCCTCTTTGATCCCACTCATTGCCTATTTGGCCTCTCCTTGTGCCTGCTGCTTCTACCACTTTGCTCCCTTTTAAGAGGGTCTCTTTGGGTGTCATCTGACTAAGACCAATTAGTCAGATGATACCCAATTGCTCTCAGAAGAGCAGTTTCCGAGAGCAATCCAATTTGTATAAAGTCAGTCAATGGTGCTGACCTGTTTCAAGGATACCAAAGACCAGGGGAGTTACTAATTAATATATCCAGTAAAAATTGCATGTTAACATGGTCACTTTCTATATATTTTCCCACTGTGTTTTTTTTCCAAAATTTGAAAGTAGATTTCCAGATAGTCAGTTGGTTCATTCCTTTGTCTTAAGTGCCACATGAAAAAAGAGAATAAATTGTATGGCTGGCTCTGCACTGCAATGCTGAGAATTTAGAAAATGAACTTGAAGTCTATGTTGCTTTCGTTGCATTTTGGGGCTTTGTGGGCCAGAGCATTTGCTCTGTGTATCTATTTCCAACCCATAATGCAGGATATGTAATTAGCAGTGCCTCTGCCTCTCCCTGGCAAACTCAATCAGACAGAGCCCATCTAAATGTACCCCACAGACTCCTCCTCCATGGAAAACTAGGGCAGATGTTTCTTACTCCACAGCACCACTTACAGCCATTTCTTCTGCCAAAGGATTGTCATTGGGACATCACTAAATGGGAATTGCTCTGGAGCAGCAATCGTTAATTAATAGGATTATTAAATACTGGACATGGAGTTGCACGTGGCTAGAGTTCTGATACAATAAACTTCAAAGAGGTTAGTACCGCATAGGCCAAAAAATGTATTGAAAGACTCTTTCCAAAAAGCCTGTGTATAACTCAACCTCCTGGTGTCACAATGTTTTTAGAGCTTCAAGAAATCCTAGGCTGTCTTGTGGGGGAGCAGTTCCAGTAGGGCAAGCTTCTCACCTGCACTGTGTCAAGACCAGGCCAGATGTCTGAGTGCTAGAGGGCAAGGAGCTCGAGTTCTATCTGGGGAAAATCAAGGCCTGAATAGGCATTAAGTCCTCCCTCCTGGCTTAGCTTATATAATAAAGGTCTTTATTGTTCTATGTTTTAAAAACAAAAACCTAAGCTCATTCACACATTCACAGATTTAGTAAGCATCTACTATATGCCAGATACTACGTGAGTGATAGAGAGAAAAATGGGTCCCTGGCTCGAGAAGTTTCTAGGCCAGTAGGAAAGACATAAACATCAGCAATTTGAAATAATAATGTAATAGAGTTACATAAAATACAGTGGAAAGATATTGGACCTGGATGAGATCTCACAGATCATCGAACACAGATTCCTCAAGCTTTTAGAATCAGTATCTTCCTTTAGGGGTTTTGCAAGTGGGAAGGGGACCAACAGTTGGAAGGAGCAGGGAGGGAGGGGAAGGGTAGGGGATGAAAAACCAAAAAAAAAAGAGAGAAAAAAGAATTAAGATATATTATGTACATGTACCAACTCCCCACAATAACTGTAATCCTTACATACTGCATATGTGTACTAATAAAAAATAAATTTAAAAAATGAACATCTCTAGACCATCCCTCTGGAAACTAACATTCGCCACTCTTAGGAGCCATGACCCCTTTAGGGACTGAAGTTACTGTCTATGGATCTTGGTCAGCTCAGATTTTTCATAATTCACTTTTCTGTATTTTTTTTTAATTTTGATGTTTCCTAAATATGGAAATGCCATTTCTGAACCCCTCCCTCTCACCTGCCCCTCATCTACCACTCCAGTTAGGGATAGCTGGGTTAATCCAGAGCTTCCACTTTGAAGATGGAGTCATCAGTGCCCAGAGAGGGGAAAACCAAAGCTCAGTGTTATTTAGGGTGAATAATGATGTAGGATGATGCAGGAGATAACAAGCCTGGCTTAAATAATAGCGCAGTCCTTGCTTCTCAAAATGTGGTCCATGAACCAGCAGCATTGACATCATTGAGGAGCTCATTAGCAATGAGGAAAGTCAGGTCCCACCCAGACCTACATAACGAGAACCTGTGTTTTAACATGGTTCCCTAAAGGCTTAGAAGCACTGCTGTGGCAGTCTTTTTTTTTATTTTTTTTTTATTTTTTTTTTTTTGGTGGTGCCGGGGATCAAACTCAGGGCCTTGTGCTTGCAAGGCAAGCACTCTAATCACTGAGCTAAATCCCCAGCCTGCTGTGGCAGTCTTTGTGAATGCCCCTAGCTCGTAGCTCATCTGCCCACCCAAGTTCATCGGGAGGTAGAAAGTTTCAGACATGCCAAAAACTTCCTAGTTGAAATGGCTGCATCAAACTCCTTGCATGTGTGGTGGAGTTAATACCCCAATATCAATCCTCAACCAATCAGGGATGGAAGCCAGTAGACAAATGTTCCATCCTTCCCATCCATTCACCATGGAGTAGATGATGCCTCAGCTGGTATAGTCCATCCACTGATACAAACGTCTCAGCAGAAGGAACACCAAACCATCCTGAAAGAGTTTGTCTGCAATCTGCCTACTGGAGCACAGTGAACCGTATCAAGTTCTACTTTGTTCCAGTGATTGGTTGGGTTTTCCCTGGCTTTTTGCCATTCCTCCACCTCCTAGTCATCTCCTATGACTTAGGATTTACCCCAGGCATGGGAAAATGGCACCCAGTAATTTCTTGCAAACAAACTCCACCTGCTTCTCTCAAACAGGTTCTCCATGTTGCTTTGGGAATTCATCCAACAATCTCTACCTTTCAAAGCCTTGAATCAGACACCGATCTGACTGAAGCTGGAATTTCAGGGCACCACTTTCTTTATTTGGGTTAGTTTTTAATCATAGGCTTGCCCTTCTCATGTCACACTGACCATAGTCCCTCAGGGTCTCTTACTTATTTTACTCACTCTTTCTGAGAGATATGCCTTCCATGGACAATGAATGTTGATATTCTGCCACCTAGTGGAAGAATTAGGACTGCAGGGATAGAGCCTAAAGGCTGAAAACAAGGAATCAATGTAGTTAAGAACAATATTCTCATTTGAACGTTCACTATGTACAAACCACTCTATACAAATGAGCTCTTTTAGTACTTGCAACATTCCTATGGTGAAAGCATGATATAAATTTCATAAACCTAAGGAAATTAAGCAAATTGGTGATAGTGACACAGAGATGAAACAAAAGGCATTAAAGGAGGGCACTGCTTTACAATTCTGGGCAACTGAGACTCGATTCAGCTGGGGACCCTTTGGGGTACTATTGGAACATGCCCCAGAATCACTCCGCTGGTGAATGGAGAAGCCATGACATTTACCCACTCACTCCCATTCTTCACTGGTTGAGGGTCTCCCTGGGGGTATAGACTCACACAGTGATTCTGAGTTGTCCCTACTTGTGACCAAGCAGGCTTCAGCAGTGCCAGAGAACACTCTCTGGAAGGAAACAGAGGGACTTGGGCTCTTGAGGAAGGAAGCTGCCAGCACACTGCCAGAATAAAATTCTGGCCCAGGCATGTTTGACTGCCAAAAACATCTCCTAATTCATCCATCATACTGTCTCAATAACCCCACTATGTATAAAGAAAGTCACATGTCAAATTCTTGCCTGGAAAGTTCTTCCATATAGTCAGGCCTCTGGGCAATGGCCAGTCAGACTTTGAGTTCTCATATCAGTTCTACTGCAGACCATAACGTGATGTCAGGGGCCATATTTTCCAGAGGATCTTCTGATTCACTCTGGGTGACTGTGGTCCTTGACCTGCTTCATCTCATCACATTCACAAGCAGGTATTTTGCATCAGTCTTTTGAGCTTCAGTCTGGAAAGGCCTGATGGATGGAAATCCTAAAGCAACCAGCTGCTGCCTGGGACAGGTTGTAGAAATGAGCTGGAGCAGCCCCACGGTTCTTGGCTTTGCCAAGGTCCTCCAGTCTTTGCGTGGGTGTCTTATTCAATATTACCAAGACACAAATGATTATTGGAGAAAGGTCACAGGCTTTCACCAGACAGACCCAGATTTCAATCTCGAGCTCTGCTATTTACCAATTTAATGAGCCTGAGAAGGTCACTTGACCTGTGTATGAATTTGTTTTCCATTTTTATTACAAAGTAATAAAATGGAACTGGGGAACATAAAGAAAATAGATTTATTTAGCTCACAATTTGAGAAGTTGAAAATCTAGATATGGCACCAGCTCTCATGATGGCCTCCTTGCTGTATCATGGCAGATGGCATCGCAGGGGGAGTGCACATGAGGAGAGATCACATGACATTAAAGGAAGCCAGAAAGAAGGACCAGTCTTGCCCTTTTATATCAACTCATTGTCATGAAGAGTAACTAAGGTCCCACAAGAATGCCATAAATCCCTGTGGGCACCCCAATGACCTAACCACCTCCTGCTAGATCTCACTTCTTAAAACTTCCACCACCTCCCAACATCATCACATTGGGGACCAAGATTCCAACACATGAACCCTTGGGGGACATACTCAAGCCATACCAGATCATAGCAACCTGAATCTATTATCAATAGGCGCTTATAATGCAGACTACCTTAGGGTCACTGTGGTGGTTAGATAAAATAATGCGTATAAAGAAGACAATGGGACCAGGCTTTTGGTGCAAATAGTTTATATAGGTGGTGCAGAGAAGACTGATAGGGAAGTGGGAGAAGCCAAACAGAGAACAGAGGACAGGCAACAGAAGGTGAATTGTTAAGCTGCTACCACCACGAGCAACTGGGTTCCTCCTAAAGAAAAAACTTTGAGAAACAGAGTCAAACCTCCACCTTGGAATTACCCCAAACAAGAGTTAAGGGAGCTATGGTATCTGTACACCAAGTCTTAGGAGTCATTCACTGAGGAGTACTCCAAGGGGCTGTTAATTCTTCCACCTTCACGGAGGCAGGCAGGTGGCAGGGGTCAGGGATGAGCCTTCAGGCATACATATGCCAACACCGGCAGCTGAAAGTGGGCCAGAGCATCCTGAAAGGACCTTGGGCTACAAGTAGGGTATCACAGCATCTGCTCCAAGTAGCTGTCCTAGGCCAGGCATAGAGGAGCTGCTCAATATGCTGGCCCCACTTCCCCCTTCCCCAGCATATACCACTTCAAAGTCTCTTTTAGGGCATTTTGCTGAATGCACATGAAGTACTTGCCATTCTCTTTCTCCATAATCATGTTCTTATTCAATCATTGTGCCTTGTTCTTACTCTTCTCTGCACCGTACTCACCTTCTTCCCCACCCCCAGTCTAGATTACTATCCCCTTTGACACATGGTCTCTTGCTCATCTTCCTCACCTTTGAGCAACTGCTCCTGTTTTCCCCATTCATGTCAACTGTGAACTTTTTCCCCAACTGTTCAGGAGTCAGCCTTTGTGATAGTTCAGAAGTTACTTACTTCTGTGACTTATGTTAGCAAAAGCTTTCCCTTCTCTCTTGCTCCATGGGGAATCTATGAATGCCCAGCCAATGGCCATTCTGTCTCCTTCTTCTTTGAGGAGAAGCTGTGTCCTTCCAAGGTAGCTAAGCATCTTCTTAATTTATATATTGTCAGATTCTGGCTAAGTAGAACTAAGGAATGTCTAACAGAGGTCTCTGGAAAGATCTGCCTTGCTCAGTAAAAAGGTCCTTTTTTGCCTTCTGCCTGTAGATATTGTCATCTGTGTGTAACATCTAGAATTATCATAATCATCTTGGAAACATGGGGGAAACACAGAGAGAGAATTAAAGAAGTAGAACCAGGTCTACTATGTCCATGAGCCATTTACATGGACCCTACAGCCAGCCTAATTATTTAAGCCAATTTTAGTTGGGTCATCTGTTACTTGCAACCAAAAGCACCCTTAAATGATAGGATAAAGTCCTTAGACTTTGTAACTTAGTTTTTTTTAAATACAGTGGTATCTCAGTTTATGAATTTAACGAGTTTTATGATTTGGGGGAAGATGGCTGCATTTGTGTTTGTCAGGCGAAAATGGCCACGGTTGTGTTTGTCACCCAATGTGGAGTTTGTGAATGGAAGCAAAATTTTCCAAAACGCTTTATTTACAAACCGAATTGTTTGCAAACAGGAGCATTCGTGAACCAGGAATTACTGTATTCATTTTAATAAATATTTTTAAACTATAATTTTAATGCACAGATGATCTGCACACAGATGTTTTCCCCTCAGTGCTGGGAATTGAATTTAGGGCTTCACACATGCTAGGCAAGTGTTCTGCCACTGAGCGCTATCTTCAGCCCCACAGATGTTCATGAAAGCTCATATATTTTCACTGGCCTTGGCCATGTCTTCTATCATTAGCATCATGATGTATGTAATACTCATATAAAACAGCATGGACAGACACAGGAGCACACATAAACAAGCCCATTTGGCCTTTAATTAGTGGAATTCCTGAAAAGTCCAGTGGAAATTGAATTTTTCCTACATTGGAGAGCAAGATAACAAAACTAAATGTTTTTGGAAGCATTCTGGAGGTAGTGGTAGTTTATAAATCACTTTAAGGGGCTGAGGATTTAGCTCAGTGATTAGAGTGCTTGCCTTGCAAGCACAAGGCCCTGAGTTCGATCCCCGGCACCACAAAAAAAAATCACTTTAAGCAATAAACGAGCCTATGGCAAATCCATTTAGGTTCAAAGTAATGCTTTTATAAAAATATGTATTCTCTCTCTGATGAAAGGTTCTTTAAACTGTTGTTTGACTCCAGGGAATCTGTGAATCCCATGAAATCATAAGCGACATTCTGTGTCTGTATGTAAATGTGGATTTCTCTGAGAAAAGACACTAACCCTTCTTCAGATTCTGGAAGGAGTTTGTGATCACCCTTCCCTCTCCAAAAAAATCAAAGGAGTTAAGAGCCACTGTTAATGTAGTTTTTTTAAGAACCAGGATTTTCCTAAAGAAGTATATATTTATATTTGAAAGCAATTGATACAAAGCAAACATAATATTTTGAGGAATGAATGCTCATATTCAATTTATAAATTGTGAGCTATCACACCAAATGTGTAAAGAAGAGTTGGGAACTAGGTTCAGTGTCCTGCATTCAATTTTTTTGTGCCTCTCTGTACCGGGTCATTGGCTAGCCCTCTTCCATACTGAGCCTGAGCTTGGTTGTGTGACTTGCTCTAGCCAAAGGAACAGTAGTGACTGTGACAGGTGAAAATATATCTGGGGGTGTTCCCTCAATTATTGTTCTTGAAGCCCCTGCCATTAGCTTCATAGGAAGAAGTCTGGGCCAGCCTAATGAGTAATGAGAAATGCACGATCCAGTTACTCTTATCATCCCAGCCTGCAGCCAGCCCATCGGCAGATGCAGAGCCACGGATCTGGGTGACAGCTGACTGTGGGCACAGAAGTGAGTCCAGCTGAGACAACAGATGAACCACCTAGCCAAGCCCATCCTGCACTGGCAACCGTGTAAGTAATGCAAGTAGCCCATTGTTTTAAGTCACCAAATTTTGGAGTGGTATGCAGTAAAAGCTAACTGATGTAAGAGGGAAGAGAATGGCTCTTCTTCACAAGTACCAGTGTCAGGGTGGCCAAACAGAGCTGGGACAGCAGAGGAGCTGTAATATCATAGCTCTAACAGCTCTGGAGCATCGGGAGATGCAGCGGCAGCCCTTGAGGTGTGGTTAGTAAACCAGGCAAACAGGACGGATGGTCAGTGAACAGAGAGGAAAGAGGATCCCTACACTGCGTGCCCTCTGACCATGGCCTAGCAGGAGCTACCCGGGACTAGAAAGACAACCTATGGGGCTCCTCTCCTCAGCCACTCTATTTCCCATCAAAGGAGGGCAGGCCTGGGAGATAGAAGCTAAACCCAGTTTTCAAAGGGTTACTCCGCCCTTGTTTTCCCCGTGTTTAGCATAATTTGGCAAAATAAGAGTTTTAAAACAGTAAGAGTTTAAAAAAAAATAAGAGAACAGCAAGAATTATCAGAGAAAAAGGAATCAGAGAAAGAAGAGAGAGAGAGAGAAAAAAGAGAGATGCCAAATATCACCCAGACTTGATCACAAAGAGCAAGAAAGAAACATACCATTATTGATTTTCAGGGGCTCACATGCCACAAGTCCATTTAACCTTCCTCACTACCCTGGGGAAACTGAGGTTCAGTTTCAGCCATGGCCATGAATGATGCAGACAGCAGAGAAGCTGTAACATATGAGTTGTTCTGAGATTACATGGCTCCAAAGCAGCAGAAGCAGGATTTAGGTCAGTACTCGCTCCACTAAGAAAAGAAGCTTTGATGTGGCTAATTACACTGGACAACATTTTGGGGGTTTTTACTATGTGCCACACACTATTCTAAGTGCTTTACAAGATTAACTAATTGGATACTCAGAACAGCCAGATATGATTATTATAATCATCTCCAATTTATAGATGATGAAACAAAGATAGAGACAGCTTAAGCAACTTGCCCAAGACTACTTAGAGAGTAAACAAGGAAGCAAGTCCATGAGCTAGGTAGTCCGGCTTCAGCACCTACACTTCTTGCAACTACACTATGATGCCTACGAAAAGGCTACTAGAGCCCAATCCCACTGTCAACACTGCCTCTCTGAGGACCCCCGAGTGGCCTAAGTACAGGCCCGTTCTACCAGGACAAGACTTGAATGGAGATGGACCACAACGTAAAGATCGAGAAAGGCAGGGAAATCCGCAAGGACATCCAGTGGAGTCTCCTGAAGTTTAGGCAAAAGCAGTGAAGCCCAGTGACAAGGCCTGACTGCCTTATCCCTGTTCCAGAGCCAAGCACACCTCTGTGCCCTCCCCTAAGGGTGCACAGGGTCTGAAAAAAGCCAAGCACACTGACCTTCATGGGAAAGAACATGCACAGCTTCTGTTTTCACCAGCTGAGCCTTTAGAAGCCAGGAAGAGACTTTGCCAAGAGCTAGTTAAAGAAAAAATAAGGGGTTTTACGGGGGAAATGAGGGCTTAGAGACAAGATGGATAGACAGGTGGAGGCGAGCCATAAAGGAGGAGGTGCTCCCCTGGGGTTGGGGGGGGTGGTACTGACTACAGAGCTGGTATTTTAAATCCACTGGGAGCCACAGGTGTACCCTGTGTGAGTTTGGACAGTGATTTCCTAGAAGTTTCTCATTGTTTAGCACTTAGATAATAATCCCAGAAGGAGACAAAGTGAAAGATTTTATAGTCAATTAATTCAGAAATCTGTTCAGTTTTGAAGCTCCTCTAAAAGAAAACCACCTTCACCCTCTGTTTCCACCAGCATTACTCTTTTCTGGTTTCTCTTCCAGTCACTAACACAGTTAAGGCACTCCAAGCCCAGAGACATCGGTAATAAATTTAGCATGAGGAGTCACTAAAAAGAAGAGGAATGAAAAAAGGAAAAGAAAAGCTTTGATGTTGATGTCAACGCCCATTTTTGTGATATGAATCCAGTTGAACTAAGAAGACTGTGGCTTTGGCAATCTGGGGAGATGTGTATATGGGAAATCTCTGGAACTCTTTCTCCTTTAGAGGGTTTCAGCATCAAATCATCTGTGCCCATTCCACATATAAGGGAAGGAAAGGAATGTGAAGTCCTTGATTTCCCTCCTATGCGGTTTGAAGTGTTTCTCGGGAGTGTCAACACTCTGGGGAACCCTAAGGTGTATATTTAAATTGCTGCAATGGAAGTTAAAGGTAAGGGTAGAACACAAGGTTTCCAAAGGAGAATTCCAGAAGAAGTAACCATGGAAACTGATCCAAGGTCTTCCAAACAGTGTCACATTGAACGGAGAGACAGCAAGCCCCATTAGCAGGAAACGAAACTCTAAAGCAGAGAAAATGAGCAAAAGAGTGAAATGAATTGAAAAATAGATGAAGCAATGTTTAATAACCAAGTGAATAAGACTCAGGAAGCAGTAAAAATCAAGGCAGTGAAAACCATCTGATTCTGTACATGAAAGATGCAACATAGGTATGCTTTTAGTAGCCCTTCTTCCTGTAAACTGTATTCCAATCACATGCATAACCCTGGGCTCTTCCAGCATACCAGCACCAGATTTCAAGACTTTATATCCATTCTCATACATTTATTCATCAGTTCACTCTTTTATTTAACAGTTGTTATAAGGTTTCTGGTGCCACATCTATTCCTTCCTTCCTTCCTTCCTTTCTTCATTCTATATTTATTACCTACCAGGTGTCAGAAACTCTCCTAGGTACTAGAGATACTGCACTAAGAAAGACAGATATTACTACCTGCCTTTACACAGCTTGCCATCTAGCTTACATTGTACTTAGCAGTATGGAGGAGTCAGAAAAGCATAACGACTGCATTTCCTAACCTCAAGGAACCACAACTTCCATAGAAATATATAATATAGGAAGAGCAAGAATTAAATACTTACATGAGAACTGTGTCAGAATTCCAGGCAAGGATATGAGCAATGTCCAAGGTCATATATTTCCGTGTTCCCATCTTACCACTGTGCAAGCTCATCCCGACCTGTCTCCAGCTCTTTAATATGTTGTGTGAAGTGCCTTTGTGAGGGCAACCCTTCATGAGGTGAATATCTTGAAAGAAATCTACCCAGTGCTTGTCTACATTTCACTCACTCCTTAGCCTGTGTCTCCAAGGACAAATTTAGTTGTAGGCGAATTTCAAAAGCCATTTAATGAAGTAGTGGAGTGAGAAAAAAATATTTTTGAGTCTAGTTACTTACAGGGTGTCATAAATGGTGGCCCACTCTAAAACACATCCCCCCCCCCAAAAAAAAACCACAACCCTGAGCCAGTGCTCAGTCTCCAGGTAATACAAAAGGTGTTTTCACTCTTGCTTTGGAGTGGAGTCAATACTAAATAACCTTGAAGAATTCAGAATAAAACCTTAAGTTCCTGCCTCTGGAAGAACAGGAAAAGGTGTGATTAGAAAAGAGAAAAAAAAAATGAAACATGAGTATCAGCCTTGACCATGACTCTCACACTCAGGACCATGTGAAAATGGGGCAGAGCCAGCCCCAGTAGAAGGAAGCTGTGCTCCTTCCTCTCATCTGTCCCCTGGCCTAGTCCCCTTCCTTTTTTGAATGACACAAGATGGCCAGTTCCTCACATGGAAGACTGCTATGTTTACCCCAAGAAGGTGACCACTGAATTGTAGAAGGGAGACATTTTTCAATCTTTGGCTATATAATTCTCAAGACAGGATGGTAGAAAAGCTGTGTGATAGGTGAGGGGAGGATTATTTGGGAGAAGGGAATAATATTTCCGTGGGGCGTGTTTCCTTTCTATTTTGTCTCTAACTTACTATCATCAGAGAAACACAACTGAGAGAACAAGACAAAACAATTCCACGATCGTGAGCTATTGTGCACTCAATGACCGCTAAACTTGAAGAAAGTAAGGTGGAGGGCAAACTCCAGGAGTTTGTAGCAAGGCGCGTGGACGGACTATTCTCAAGTAAGACCGCGGCGGTCTTGATGAAGAAAGAACGCAGGCTCTGGTTCTTTTCACTTTTCTTCAGTTTCTCAGTGACTCCAAAGCATTTTCACCTCATTGAGTTTTAATGGTAATTGGGTGATGAGTTACTCATTCGTCAGAATTTTTTAATTAGTAAGGAAAGAAAGGAGCCTTCAACATTGCTTTCTTCTTCCCTTTTCTCTAAGGCAGAGGTCATTGTTGCAGTTGGCTTCCTTCACCATAGTTTGCTGTCTTTGATTTTTATTTCACATGATAAAGGGAAGGCAGAGAATGAAGCACCCATTTCTGGCCCAGGCTCACAACTTTATATGTGGCCTAATTCTTACCACTGCAAAACTTAGTAACGTAAAATACCATTTATTGGCTTATGATTCTGTGAGTCAGCAATTTGGTCGGAGGTCAAGCGGATGTCTCTTCTAGTGGTCTCACTTGGAGCTATATGCCCAGCCACAGGCAGCTAGAGGAGTCTGCTCGGTCTAGGGTAGCCTCACTCATGTGTGTGGGGGTTGGTGCCAGCTAGTCCTTGGGACAATGTGGGTCACTGGGCCACACATCTTAGGCAGGCTCAAGTTTATTAATACAAAAGGATTCTCAGGTTTACCAAAGACATCAAGAGAGGACAAACCCAGAGCAGAGTTTTTTTCAAGTGACTGATTCTGTCACATTTTCGAATACCCCACGGTTTAAAGCAAGTCACATGGTCCAAACCAAAGTGAAGGAGGTAAAGAAATACCTCCCACATCTTGATGGAGATGTTGTAAAGTCATATTGCAATAGGATGTACATCCAGGGAGTGCAGGGCATTTTAAACAATCCGCCACACTCTTGCTGTGATTGGAGGGAGTGGCCTGTGCAAGAATTCTTGCATCTGACTGGCACTGGATACCGTAGTTCACATTTTTTTCCTGGGGTAAAATGAAATGCATTTGAGAAAATAGGAGATGTGAAGTGTATACAGTTGCCAGAGGATATTGTTTCTATTACCTTTTTATATCTCTACAAGAACAAAATCGTACAGATTTGTACATTCGATTAGATAGATAATAGATAGGTGATAGGTAGATAGACAGACAGACAGATAGAAAGAAATTATATATAGGCACATACATGCCATGTTCCTTTGATAACTATTCATGTTACTACAGGATCTGAACACATTTTTTCCAAAACAATATTGATTACTTCTAGTCAAATAAATAGTCCCAATCTTGATCCACTCATTTGATAGGAAGTGTTTATATCACTTTATAAACTGATTCATGCACTCTCCTATAACACACAAATTCATTATATTTTTCAAGGTAAACAAGTATTTAAAAAATGATAAGACTTTCTCTTTTTTTACCCCTTTACTTTTACATTATCTATTGATCTACTCCTCTAGATCATTCTGTGTAACAAGCATATATTGGAGATTACAAAAACAATGATGATGTTTAGAAGAGAGATTGTATAATTTTTCTAGGTAGAAATGCTGTACATAATATATTCTTAAAGTATATTTAACTTAGAGAGACATGGTAGATGAACATATATTTCATTTGTTTAATCAGTTTTAGAATGGAAAGCAAACAAAGGGATTCAGGAAATCAGAAAACACTCTGGTAGTTCAAGAAGAAAATGTTTTAATTCAGAAAATTAACTGCTTACAAAACCTTTGGAAGGGCTTAGGAAATGAAGGTCAAGAAAAGCTATCCTTAGCCTTTAAGGAATCAGGAAGTTAAAAGAATTGTTGAAAGTTTCCATTAATGGTCTTAGGTGTCTGCAGCACTCTTAAACCTATAAATTAATAATTTTCTGATAATAACATATTTTTCATTTAACATACTTATGCACCCTTGAGTTCTTATGCATGTTTTTCCCTCTGTAATAAAAATAGTTCTTTTATACAAATAGCTACCTTTTTCCTTTTAAAGTTAATTTCTTAAGTATTATTCTTCAAATAAATTAATGGGTCAAAACACATAATCGGTTCCTTAAAAGTTATTGTCTTGTTAAAGCTAATGTAGAATAGTAAACTGTACTAATAAACATTATGCAGTGCAATCTTACACCATATGGCATTAATCAATCTGTTACTAGCTTTTGTTTTCCTTTGGGTATGTAGAGATTAAAAAAGCTTCACACTAAGACATCTGGCTTCAAAACAATTTAAGTCACAAAGCAATATATATATTTTTGCTTTCTCATCCTTCTTTCTTTAGTCTCACAATCTCACTCTCAGAATTGTAGGCTAATCCCTCAAAAAAAAAAAAGGCCATCTGTCTAACTTTTGATTACTTCTACCCTTCTGTAATTTATCCAATGTAACCCCCTGTTGAACTCCCTATCATAGAAAAGGACGCGTCTCTGGGCAGCATAGACCACACCTCAGGAGTCTTAAGAGGCCCTGGGAGTTGGCCCACACTCCAAAGCTGCTGCTTGCATGAAAGGGGCCAGCCCTTGCTGTACCAGGACTTCTGGGAAGAGTGGTTGAGGTCACCGCCACATCTAAACTTCTACATGGAGCTCCCACCTTCAACTCTCGACATCTTCACACACATCCCCAACATTGCCCTCTCTCAGTCCCTTCTGGGGGTCAAGACTTTGGCCATGATTTGAAATTATGCTTGAAAGCCATTTCCTCGAAGAGACTGCTCTGAGTTCCCAAATAAAAGACATCTCTCTGCAGAACTGTCATGATATTTTATCTCTACTAGTTCTCACATAATTGTAATTTTTCTCATTTGTGAAATGATCCATGCTCATTGTAGAAAAGAAATATGGAAAAGATTAAAGAAAAACTCACTCTAAATCCCTCAACACACCAAGATAATCATTGTTAACATTTTCTTATACATCCCCTCAGACTCCTCAATAATTTTTTAACATAACTGAGATCATACCATACCATGGATACAGTTTTTTTTGCTTAGCATTTTATCATGAGCATATTTTCATGTTGTTAATTTTTTGATGCCTCATTTCAATATAAACATAAATTCCATTGTGCGGATGTATTAATTCTCAGTTGTTTGATATTTGGGCTGTTTCCAATTGTATACTATTTTATATAATGCTGTAATAAATGTCCTTGTATAAATCTTTGTCTAATCATTTCCTTTATCTACATGTCTGATCATTTCCCTAAAATAGGTTTCTAGAAGTGGGAGTGCTGTCATGAATCAATCAATGTTTTCATCTAAGAATTGCAAGAAATTAAGGATTTTCTCCCAAGAATAATGCAATCAAATACATAAACATAGCTCATACACTTAAAGGGCATTCACCTGAAATCCATATATAGATCTTCAAAGGGTCCACAGATTTCCTAGAATAGGTATAAATTACTATGTCAAAGGAATGAAAATCTTATAGGTCTCAATAAGTATTCCAATTTTTTTCCCAGAAACGTCTATGTGTCCCACTTTTGTGGCACCGATACAACTTCGTTTCTTTTGAAATTGTTATTTGTGCTTTATCTCTTCTACTAGACTATACGCTCTTTGAGGGAAGGGTCATGTCTGATTTGACTAAATTTTCCACAAAACTGGGCCAAGTGCCTAACCTACAATAGATGTTCAGTAAAAGGTCACTGAATTCATAGTTCAATTTCAATGTCAGCAAGTGCAAGGAAAATTCCAAGTCCGATTGTCTAAGAAGTTATTTGAGTTATGCTTCCTACCCATGACGGATGGCACCAAGAGATGGTCACTGGGGCCTTTACCAAGCCTGGTGAGAGAACGGGGTATGCGATTTTGGAGAGCAAAAGGGACACTGATGTAAATAGATCAGCAGTTTCGACGCCAGTACTTCATTTTGTGCAGTGTGGAGGGTGGCCGGTGCCTGTCTCTAAGACACTGAGCACTGTTTGCACCAGCAACTGTCCACCAGTTGCTCGCCAGAGTGTTTTTTTATAAGAACCACCACGACCTGTTACTTCTGTGATTAAAATTATATATAAGTTCTTCCCACCACCACCCTCCAGTTAGCTTCCGGCATGATGCACATTTTCCAAGCCATCTGGAAGGGAAGAGATATCTTGTGGCAAACATGCTTAGTGGCCTACCCCATAGCACTCCCCTTCTCTAGGGGAAGACACCCTAACCTGGCTTCGATTGGCAACGTGCCCAGGCTCACAGGGTGACTATGACTAATGAGAAACCAATCAATTGAGATGATTCCATTCCCCTCTCCAGGTACAGACTTACCTCATGTGACTATTCAGTTAATGACTTTTTATCATAATCACTCTTGAAAAATTGCACCACTTTTTTTTCTGAACAATGAATCCTTCTTTCCCAGTATACAGACTTTTTTATTCCCGAGACATACTCAATAAAAATATGCTCTAAGACGTGATATGGCATCATGTCAGTTTCAGACTATGTCACGCTCACCAATTTTGCTCGACATACATTTACTTGTCAGAGCACATCATATGGAACAAATTTGAATTGAGCATTGTGTTTGAATGAGCTCAAAATGTTCTGCTTTGCATACAGATACCAAGTGAGCGGGATGAAGAGGTATTATCTACATTTGCTTAGTCTTTGTGTACATACAACTTCACAGGTTTCAAAGCACTTCCATACTTTGTCTTAAAGACGACTTCTAGGCTACACATTGATATTTAAGTGTTCATGAAGCACAAAATAACCACGAACCCTCCAAATTTGAAAAGTTGAGGAAACAAATAATGTTTTCAAAAAACGACCCCCTCACCCTCTCCTCTGCCATCTGAATTATACTACTTTTCTTCGTTATATTACATTTTTTGTACAAACTATACTTATCTGCTTTCAGATTGTTCTTAACTTCTGATATAAATTTATTTTTCCTACTCTCTTGATATATTTTCATATCTGTGAAAATTGTTTGAGTATCTTGGATGGGGACAGAATGCATTATAAGTGTTCCCATTAAAATTAATGGAATTTAAAAATTCACAGTGTTCCACTTCACGGCAAGGCTTTCAAGAATAAACTGATTAAGTGAAGGACAGGCACACTTGCTTCTTGGCCCTCCCCTGCCCTCATAGCTAAGGGTCAGTGAGAGTCAGATCCGGCTGAAGAGAGGTAAGGGGCCCTGAGGTCTCCTAAGAAGGAGCTGTTCTCTGCTACAAGGAGGGCGCTTCTTTCCCTTCCCTGTCTCCCTACCCTTGGGTTTAAAGTAGTTTAAAGATTGGTTTGCACAGAACAATGCAGCCATCCTGTGACCTTGAGGGAGAACAGTGTTAGGAGAATCACATGATGCCAGCCCAGTGCCCTCACCCAGTAGAGCTGAAGAAATAACCCCAGAATTTCTGCCCTTTGTCTTCTTTTTACATAAAGTTTTCATTTAAAACAGTGTTAGTTGTGTCTCCTATTACATGAATCAAACACTACTAAATGATTTGCCATTCACCCCTTACCATTAAAAGTGGAAAGGC